>CM046037.1:77955230-78142730 GCA_025215565.1 Flaveria ramosissima | reverse complement strand
CTTAGAACTTGATTGATAATTGTAATAAATATTTGTAATTCATTATTATGATGTATGCATTATGTATATAGGTTAACCTATATATATGTGTTGATTTGTATGTATGATTGCAGGATCAAACAATAGACTTAGTCAATTTCTGAAATTGACTAAGTGTAAGAAACATCTACGGATGAACAAATTTGTTCTTCCTTAGATATGAATTGCATCCAAGGAATTCCTACTAAAGAACACCAATGCAGACAAGTCTGAAGATATCAAAGATCCACGGATGAACAACAATACAACAAAGACTTCAAGTGAAGACTCCTGCGGAAAGCACACTCCTGCGAAAGACAACTTTGCTGCTGAAGACCAAACACTTGTATTCAAATGATACAAGTAACCCAAGTCAACAAGTCAACAAGTCAATCATGAATTCCAAGAGATTCGTTGTTTCCTTAACAGAAACACGCGTGTCTATAAATATGAGTCCTAGGTTTCATATCAAAAAACGAGTAATAGATGGCGACACAAGCAATAACAACCATCACATCAATTCACACAATCAAACACAAAACCCTAGCAGCCGTCACATCAATACACTATCAACCTCAACACGTTCGAAGCAATTATAGTTTATAGCATTCATTATTTGTTTCATCTGTAATCATTAACAAGTTTTAATGAAATACTTTTGAATCAACTCTTGTTCGTTTATTTTTTGTGTTGATATCATTGAGTGTTTGTCGTTAATATTCATTGGTTTTGATTTTCAATAATTAGTCAATTAAACAACGATTCCACAATCATTAACTCGATTCCAATCTAACATTGATAATTCCTGATTGCGATCCTTGGATTCACAGGTGGTATCAGAGCCAAGTGCTCATTCATTTAGATCGATTGATCTATCGGTGTTAGAATTGTTTAATTGATTGCTTATTTCATTAGATTTATTAGTTTTCTGATTAGATCTATTGTTTTTAAGCAAAATTGTTTTGTGTGAATCAATATTTAAAACAATAAAACAGTGATTTATCTTTCAGCGAGTACTATTTCATTGCTCGGTTATCTTAGATCTATATTCAAATTAATTGAATCATCGATTTGTGTTATTGATTGACATTCATCAATTATTTAAATCAATTGAATAAATATATTAACAAAATCCTTGATTTCATATTAATTATCATTAAAAGGATTGACTGATTTGTGACCTTAATCACTTAATTATTCATTAATTAATTTTTGACATTAATTAGTTCATTACTCAAAAGAAACTCTGTTTTTGTTGAACTCTAATACTTTAACTAAAATGAGTAACTTTGTGGGTGGATCATCATACCAACCTCCAAAGTTGGAAACAAAAGCGGATATTAAATCCTGGAAAATCAAGTTCAGGAATCATGTGAATTACACTGATTCTGACTTGTGGGTATCAATAACTGAGGGTCCTTATATTCCACCTGCTCTTGGGGCGGATTATAATGACAATAATCAACCCATAAGTACAAAAGATCTTTCACCTAATGATGTTAAAAAGGTTAAAGTTGATATTAGAGCATACAGTCTGCTTAGTATGGCTTTACCTGAAGAAATATTAATCAGGTGTGAGAATTATAAAATAGTAAATTCCTTGTGGAAGATACTTCATACACTCTGTGAAGAGAGAGTGATGAAATTAGAAGCATTAATAAGGATACCCTTCGCTAACAATATGAAACATTTCATCATATTGAGGGTGAATCAATTCCTCAGCAACTCCATAGGTTTATGCAATTAGTAACCGAGATGAACATCATGGAGTTAAAGTATAAAAATGAGGAATTAAACAAAAAGATGCTCCATACTTTGCCTAAAAGTTGGAAGCAAACCGTGTCCATGTTCAAGAACACCATTGATCTCAGAGCAATTGGCATAGATACATTGGTAGCTAAAGTTGAAGCTCTTGAAATGGATGAAAAATTCAAGACAGAACAAGAGTGTGAGAACACAAGTCACACCTTATCATTTCAAAGAACTAAAAGTGCTGGAAGTGCTTTTATTTCTAACAATGATAGTGACAACTCTTGTACTTTGAGTGAAGATGAAGAAGAAGTGAGTTTTTATGCTTCAAAGCCTTCTAAGAAATCTTCTCAAAGTAAATCAGGAAAAGAAAAGAGAAGAACTAACGAGAGAAAAGACACATCTTCATCATCAGCAAAGTCTTCATATAACAACAATCAAGTAGAGCCCATCACTGTGATTCTGGACTCTGAAGAACAAAAAGCAGCCTTTGCAGCTTTCAGTTCAAGCTTTCAAGCTTACCTGGGAAGCACTTTAACACCTGCTAACATCTGTCAACAAGATTTGGAAGAACTATATCCAAATGTGGTAGAAGAGATGGATATTCAATGGCAAATGGCTATGATTGCTTATAGAGCCAAGCAGTACCTGAGAAGAAAATAAAATTTGGCTGCAACAAGCAAAACATCAAAGATTGGTGTTGATAAGTCAAAAGTAAGATGCTTCAAATGCAATCTCTATGGGCACTTCTCAAGAGAATGTAATCAATAATCTTCTGACATGAGAGAACATCAGCAACATCAGTCTCAGCACACTCATCAACCAACAACATCTCAAAGATCTTTCAAACAAGCACAGCTAACCAGCTCATCCCCACCAGCCACAAATACATCAACAGGGCCAAGTAACTCTAAAGAAACTGGGCTGATCATTCTTCAAGATGGAACGTGTGACTGGAGCATGTATGAGAATGAAGTCTTGGAAGAGAATCAAGCTTTGATGGCACACATGGAGAACAAAGTTCCACCAATGGCTAGAGAGGTAAGAGATAGATTGTGGTCATCAGTATGTGTTGAGGAAGTTGAAAGATATAGAGTCCATACTCAACAACTGGCTGATAAAGTAAAAGAAACAATGATTTTGAATGAATCCCATGTAAGAGAACATAAGTTATATCAAATCAAAATTAACTCTTTACAGAAAGATTTAGACAAACTTGTTTCAGAAAATTAGAGTTTAAAAGCCCAAGTTGAGCATCTGACCACTTTCTTAACAAAATCCATGGCTGATCATGCATCAACTGAAGTGAAACTCCAGAAGTTTCAACGTTCATCTTAGCAATATGAGAAATTATTAAATTCTCATATTGAATCAAAGAACAGGTATGAGTTGGGATATAATGCTGTAGTAACCCCTTTGAATGATAACTATACATCTTTACCTGAAACAATAACAAACAGCTTATCAAAACATTTTATGCCATGCACCAAGTTGGAATCAAAATGTAATGAACAAGTTAATAATAATGAATCTGAGATGAGTGAAACTGAGTCTTCTGAATCAGATAAAGTCAAGAAAGATGACTCAGAATTTGACTTGATGAATGTGATGATTTGGATGATTCTGATGAACAAAATGATGAATGTATGGATGAATTGAACATTGGTAAGAATGTGTCATTTGAACCAATCATTCCCAAAGTCATTGAAGAAACCAAGCCGCCATATCCTCCTAAGAAAAGAAACATATTAAAAACTATTTGCAAGAGAATAGCTCAATTAAATGAAGGTCTTCAAGAACTTCATCAACATCAAAAAGAATTAACTGGAAGGATTGAGAAGTGTGCATTTACTAAGGAAGTGCACACATCCTCCGTAGAAAAAGAAAAAAAGAAACCATCACCAGATAAACTTCAAAAGAAGAAGCATTCTTTAGTAGAAGATCTGCTGAAAGCCAAATCTACTGAATCAGTAGAAGATCTACGGAAGGCAAAAACAACAGTCAATAAGAAATCAAACCAGCAAATGGTGAATCCTAAACAACAAAAATCAGGAAATGGTAAACAAGAATCCTTTGACATCATGTCAGGAAAGGGAAAGAATTCATCAACTGCAAAGTTTGAAAAGGAATTGAAGACACAAAGAGATCAAAAGAAGAAAGTGGTTGACTTTGAAAAAGATTCAGAGGAAAAGTATTGCAAATGGTGTGATATGAAGAATCACAACACTAAAGACTGCTACTTCAGCATTTATTGCTCCATTTGCAACATGAACAATCACATGACTTCTGACTGCTACTTCAACAAACATTGTGCAATTTGTAATAAAAATAACCATTCTACACAGGAATGTTATTTTAACAAGAAAAACAAGACAAAGAGCACAAAGAAGCAACAATCTAAGGAAGATGAATCAGACTCTCAATCCAGTGAAAGTCAAGAAGATTCAAAAGCAAAGAAGCAGCAACAAAAACAAAAGTTACAAAGACCAAAGAAGAAAACATCTACTGATGATAAACCTTTAAAGAAAGAGAAACACATAAGCAACTCAAAACACCTCACAAAAAGGTGGATTTGACAGATAAGAATGAAAATACTGATGATAAATTCTTTGATCATTTTCAAAAGGGTACACATATACCACAGTCAAAATCAAAGGATGTTAAAACTTTCAACAATCAAGGTTCATCATCAAAAACAAAGCAGCAGACAACCAAAGAAAAGGTGCATGAAGAAGGGATTAAGAATCAAGAACAAAACTCCACAAGCTCATCCTCAACAGAATCATCCTCACCTCAACCAACACATAATGAATCAATTGAATCTAAAATTAATAAAGAATTATCAAACTCATTAATGAGAAAGTTACAATTTTAGACACTATTGGAAAACCCAAGATCATTCAGACTTGGTTCCTAATTCTAATTGATTTCTTTTATGTGCAGGAACGATCATGGAGAGCTGACAACAAGTGGTATGTTGACAGTGATTGTTCCAAACATATGACAGGAAACTGTTCTCTTCTCCATGACTTCAAACATAAAAAATGCTTCTTATGTGGCATTTGGTGGGGATAAGAAGGGAGGTAAAATTATTGGTGAATGAATGGTAACTAATGGTGTGCTCAAATTTGAGAAAGTAAACTATTGTGAAAATTGACAATATAATTTATTGAGTGTGTCTCAAATTTATGATCAAAATTATATCATATTATTTGATAACTCTAATTGTTACATTCTTAAGCCAGGTTTTTCAGTTCCAGAAGATTGGATCCTTCTTAAAGCATCAAGAAAAGAAAACACATATGTTTTGGATATGAACAACACAACACTCACAAGCAGTGAAACATGCCTGCTATCTAAGTCATCAGAAGATGAATCTCAGTTGTGGAATAGAAGGCTTGTTCACTCCAACATGAAGAACATGAACAAATTGGTGAAAAATAACCTAGTCATTGGCCTGTCAAAGAAAGAATTTTATTATTCAAACCATTGTCCTTCATGTTACAAAGGAAAACAACATAGAGTGTCACATAAATCCAAAATTATCAATACAAACACTACACCACTCAAACTGCTTAACATGGATCTTTCTGGTCCAACCAATGTGATGAGCATTGGAAAAAGGCAATATTGTTTGGTGGTTGTGGATGATTTCACTAGATTCACATGGGTCTTTTTCTAAAAAAAAAGAGTGAAACATCTGAAACATTAATGGAGTTTATGACTAAGATTGAAAATCAACTTGACTTAAAAATTGAAATTTTCAGGAGTGACAATGGGACTGAGTTTAATGCTGTCTTAGACTCTTTTTGCAGGAATAAAGGCATTGCAAGGCAATTCAGTGCACCAAGAACTCCACAACAAAATGGAGTTGCTGAAAGAAAAAAACAGAACTCTCATTGAAGCAGCAAGGATAATGCTAGCTGATTCATAATTGTCTATCACCTTTTAGGCTAAAGCAGTAAACACTGCATGCAATGTTCAAAACATGACATTAATTGTCAAAGAACATAATAAAACACCTTATGAGCTTTTATTCAAAAGAAAACCTTACATAGGATATCTTAGAGCTTTTGGGTGTCATGTATCTATTTTAAACACTAAAGAACAATTGGGAAAGTTTTCAGAAAAAGCCTATAATGGTTTCTTAGTTGGATACTCTTCAACATTTAAATCATATAGGATTTATATTCCACAACAAAACATTATGGAAGAAACTCTTAATGTGTCATTTGATGAATCCTTATTTCCTAAATCTGTGAAAGGATCATCTTGGTTGTTTGATATAGATGCACTCACAGACTCATTTAACTCTGGTTATATGAATAATGCAGGTTTTGCGGATACATGCTATCCATTTGTTCCAGCAAACATGAATGAAGTGTCATTATTTGTTGATCCTCCAAGAATACAAACTTCAAGTACCATGGAACAAGGAACTACAAATAATCTCCATAATGCAGTTGATGCAGCACAAGACCAGCCTAATGGATCTACATCCTTAGATGAAAACACTTCATCAACAGCTGCTACCTCTGCATATGTAGATGAGTGTTCTACATCCGGAGATATGAATAGTGCATCAGTAGATATTCCATCCACATCAGTAGATATCAAAACATTGGAGATGATCCATTGCATTCCAGAGAGTTAATGTCAGCAACTCAACAAATACCATGCGTAGATGTTCCTGTAACTCCTACGGAAGCACAAAATCCATCCGTAGAAGTTCCGATGGAAGGCATTCATAATGCAGCTGATGTACCAACTCATGAGGAAAATCATTCACCTTCTAATGATCAACATGATGATCAATTTGACTACTTCATAAATTCATCATCTTAGCTGAATCCATCTGCATCACTAAATCTGACTAACTTGGAATCATCTATTCCAGTTGAGTATATTCCAACAACTAGAATTCATAAGACACATCCAATTGACACCATCATTGGTGATCTTAATGAAAGAACCACAAGAAGCCAAGGGGGAGCTGCAAACATCTGTCTCTTCTCTTGTTTTCTGTCACAAGTGGTTCCTCCAAATATCACAGCTGCACTAAAAGATAATAGCTGGATTGAAGCTATGCAGGAAGAGCTTCAACAATTCAGAAAGTAGAAAGTCTAGAATCTAGTTGATCTACCTGAAGGTCAACATCCTATTAGCACAAGGTGGCTTTTCAAAAATAAACTAGATTACAGAGGTATAATTGTGAGAAACAAAGCAAGGCAAATTGCATAGGGATATACTCAAAAAAAAGGGATAGACTATGATGAAGTGTTTGCACCAGTTGCAAGAATTAAAGCCATAAGAGTATTCCAAGCCTATGCATCATATAAGAAGTTCACTGTCTATCAAATGGATGTCAAATGTGCTTTCTTATATGAGAAAATTGATGAAGAAGTCTATGTAACTCAATCTCCTGGTTTTGAAGATCCTGATTATCCTCACAGGGTATACAAGCTTGATAAAGCTTTGTATGGTCTTCATCAAGCACCAAGAAAGTGTTATGACACATTATCATCTTTCTTTCTCAAGCATGGATATAAAATGAAGGAACTATTGATCAGACTCTCTTTCTCAAACAAGAACATCAAGATCTCTTAGTTGTTCAAATTTATGTTGATGAAATTATATTTGGATCAACTAACAAGAGATTATGTGTAAGCTTTGAAGAGTTGATGAAATCTGAGTTTCAGATCAGTTCAATGGGAGAATTAACATTCTTCCTTGGTCTACAAGTTCATCAGAAAACAGATGGCATTTTCATCAATCAAGAGAAGTATATGTGACAACCGACCTCTAGGTCATAATTGTAACCCTTATCAACCTGCATCATTACCCATTCAATTAATATTAATGTTAATATCATTGCCAATAATTACTATTAGCATTATTATTATTGTTGATTGTTGTTACCATTTTTTTTATTTCATGTGCATTTTTGTGATGATTTAGCTAGTTCAAGCTTTAGCTTAGGGAAAGTTAGTGTTCCGGGAAAGTCAATTAGTCACCCTTGCAATTAAATCTTAATTAAAACAATTAAAATATGTGTATATACACATAATTCACGGTTGAAACACACATATGCATGCTTAATGCTTAATAACTAACAAGAGTTTACCATCTAAAATACGACACTACACTACAAAATAACACTACATATTAACAATTACCATTTAAATTTAAAACAAAATCACACCCACTACATGACAAGTTTCAGCCGCCCCATCTCACTACCCTCTCCACCAATCCACCCTCTTCTACACCACCACTTCAATCCTCCACTCTCATTACATGCTAGACTTACACATACACTCAAACACACACTCCTCTCATTCTCTCCTTCTTCTCTCTTCTCTCTTGGTTTCTCTTACTGAAACACACACACAAACCACCAAATTCTCTCTATTTTCAGCTTGACATTCGAAGATCAACACCAAAACATCATCGGTCAAGCTCAAAATCGTTAGAAGGAGAAGCTTTGTGAGCTTTTGGGTGCACGGATTCATCAAGCTCGACTTCTCCAGCCCTTGTTCGAAGCTTTCCAGATCACTTTGTCTCTCCACACTCTCCAAATCGTGAACCATACAAAGTGTAAGCTTCATCTCACCCGATTTGGACATATCTTGTGTTTTCTTCATTTTTCACCCAAAAATCTTACCATTCTTGTATCCAACAAAAATTTGCTGCTACAACCTTGTTCTTGAGAGGCTTTTAACGTTCTTGAAGGTATCTCACTCGTTATATAAGTCATTCTATGGGTGTAACCCGATTGACACCTAGAAAACCCTCTTTTTGGGTGTTGTTACACCATCTAACTTGCACATCTTGTAACCTTCCAAAGCTAAGTTTTTAACCTGCTCAAAAGCTAGTAAGACATTAACCTCATGACACACCTAGTGCATCTCCATAACCCAAGAATTAGTGGCTTAACACTTAAATCTTGATGGTAGGGTGCTAGATTTGAGACTCTTTCCCTGTACATGAAGAATCCTTTGCTTGAATCTTAAGGTGAGTTCTAGTGTCCTCTTTTTACTACTGTTTTTGGGATGAAACATACTATGCTTGAATTGAAACCTTTTACGAGTTATTGTATGATACTCAAATGTTGGGGTTAATGTTAGAACCTGCTTTTATTTGTATCACGATCATTAATTCTTGTGTGAACCGCTTGTTTTATATGGGTAGATCTACTTGGGGAATCCCCCACACATAGTGCCTTCCGTGATGAACGGGTAGGGTACCACACTGAGATCCTGCAGGGTCGTTTGTGGCATGTGAAAAGTTTTTATAAGATACTAGGTGAACCATCCGGTAGGTATGGTCCACTGTTTTGAGGCTCAGTTCTTCCTTCGGGATTAACCGGTATAACATAACTTTTGAAGAGGCTAGT
This sequence comes from Flaveria ramosissima, assembly GCA_025215565.1. Classification (NCBI taxonomy): domain Eukaryota; kingdom Viridiplantae; phylum Streptophyta; class Magnoliopsida; order Asterales; family Asteraceae; genus Flaveria; species Flaveria ramosissima. The sequence continues at coordinate 78,133,567 of CM046037.1, read as the reverse complement.
CGGGACTGAGTGCAGGGCTCATTCTGATCCCCCATAACAGTGAATCTATTATTTTTTTAAATCAAATGTGGATTCTATTGAATCCTTTTGTTTTAAACTTTAAGCACTTGATTCACCAACTTTTTAGTTGATATAATTTCTTTTTGAGCATGTTTCAGGTAATCCATCTCTAGCGGTTGTTGAAGACCTAGACCTAGCACCGTGACCATGGCATTGGCTTGTTTGATTTAAAAACATTTTGAACAATTTACAATTATGGATGATGAATATATTTTGTCTTAATGTTGGATGTACAATACATTTAGGGGCTAGACCTATTTCTAGCCCTAGTTTCTTTTAAACTTTAATGCCATGTGATGTTCTCTCCTTTTGTGCTCTTATGATGGTTTGTTTCCGCTGCCATATGTGTTGCTAGTCTGTGACGTTCCACCCTACCTGGGCCCGGGGTGTGACAGATTGGTATCAGAGCTAAAGGTTGTAGAGACGTCGGGAATACCATAATAAGACCCTAGGCTACAACCCTGATACCTTAGGACCGTCCTTGCGGGAAAGTGTTGGGATGATCGGGTTGGGTAAATTGATGATTACACTTGATCAACGTAATCATGAATTTACCGGAGGAACAAGTTCCAGCATGAACCTTTAGGTAATGATTGGACTTTTTCTGTTTGAAACTTATGATTTCTGAAATTTCTTTTGAAGTGGTCTAAAGGTTTTTCCTAAATATAAACTACTCTACCTGTTGGTATTTGAAGAAGCTACCGATATCTGAAACTATTACTTACTGATACCTCTGGTTATTGATACTACTGGGATATCTGATACTATTGCCATCACAACCATAAGTACTATTATTATTACATTCATGAGCTATGAGAAACCAAATTACTCATGATATTTCTTGCAGGACATCAAGAGCTATGGCTGACAAGGGTAAGGCACCAGCATACCCCACTGACGGGACTGCACCATCTGGGAGCCTCAGGAAGGCGACACCGCGAACGGAGTACGAGGAGTATATGAGGAGATGTGCACATCCGGGATGGATATCCGTTTCATCCGACGACACCGAGCCGTCAGAAGGTTCTTTCTCGACATCCCCTCTAGAAGCCGAATGCGCTCCCATTCACCTCATGTCGCAGCTCCTACCCACTCACCTATCCCACCTATCGGGGATAGGGGTGCACGTGTGATCACCCGCCCACGCAAGAGTGCAAGGCCAGGTCCCTCAGTCTCCTTTAGGATGCCACCTCCTCCTCCACCACCTATTAGGATTTCGACACCTGCACCACCGTCATTTGACCCACTCCACAACCACCCACATGACGAGCACTGGATTCCACCGAGGCGCAACATGTATGATGGCTCTAGTGTGCTAGCTGGTGACAGGTACTCCCAGTCTAGCCGCTGGGCAAGCGACGTAGGTCCCTCCGATGCTGCACTGGACGAGATTCTGAAGACCGTTTGTCGTCACGAGCTGACCCTCTAGCATGCCACTCGGACCTCTCAGTCTACCCTGTTTCAGGCCATGATGGCTTCGTACGGGGTCCAGCGGTTGGAGCAAGAACAGGGGAAGAAGAACTCGGGATAGCTAGGGTAGTTGAAGAAGTAGTGGATGTGAGAGCTTAGAGAGGATGTGGGATTATCTGTCTTCTAGACAGATGAAGGAAACTATTTCTATTATTATTTGATACTATTATTATTATTATGGGGGTGATGGTACCTTCCAACTTGTAAGAGTATAACTCTGAGACAATTATGTTTGTTGATACTATTAACTCTATCTTTCTATGAAACTATTTTAATTGATGCTAAAATCTTGCTGAGCTATAATTATTGTTGCAACGGGTCATGTTATGCGTTGGGAATATTGACCTGTGTCCGTTATGAATGATTTGTCTTAAGCTAATTTAATGAAACATTTTCTTGTTAGTGGTATTTAGTGGTGTGTATTATGCACTCCATCTTTCTAGGTCGCGATAGTTTAGGGTAAATGATGCATGGGCTACTCGAAACCAATTATGAGATGCTAAACAAAAAATTATCTGAGATGCTATTAGAATGCCGACTAGGAGAGGAACCCACATTGGAAGAAGAGGAGCTACTGGAGGCCGCCGTGAAGGGGCTAGACAAACCAGAAACCAAACCCCTACTCCACCAGGAACCCCTCGTTGAGAGAATGCTAACCAAGGGAATGATGAAAGAATTGCCAACCTTGTGGCACAACAGATTGCTAACGCTATTCCTACCATTATAGCCCAGATCAACGCAGACCGGAGTAATCCCGGTGGTGCTGATGTATTCGGAAATAACAAGGAAGCTGAAGCACTGAAGAATGGATGCTCCTACAAAACTTTCATGGCATGCAAGCCAAAAGATTTTTATAGCACTGAGGGTGCGATAGAGACGTACCGATGGATCGATGAAATGGAAGTTGTCTTAGACATCAGTGAGTGTAAACTGGACCACATGGTGAGGTTCGCATCCCAGTCACTCAAGGGAACGGCTCTGGAATGGTGGAAGACGGTTACTCAGCCCCCGGGAAGGAACGCTGCTAACCGAATGAGCTGGACAGAGTTCAGGGAGCTGAAAACCAACAAATACTGCCCCATCAATCAACTAGAGAAGCTAGAGTCTGAATTCCTGAGCCTGGAGATGAAAGGTCCTAATTACACGGAGTACATCAACCGCTTCTTAGCCTTGTCTCGACTGGTGCCACACCTGGTGACACCGGAATCTAAGGGAGTAGTGCGATTGATTTCGGGGCTACATCCTAGAGTCAGGGGAATGGTTCGATCTTCCAGGCCTTTAACCTTGCAAGCTACGGTTGACTTCACCAGCAGTTTGACTGATGATTTGGTTAGGGCTGGATGGACTGAGCAAACCAGGACTGAAGAGAAGAGGAAGGCGATGGGTGAGAAAAGGAAGTGGTTTGATGTGAAGAGAGCAATTGGCAGTAGTAGCGGGTCAAACAAGAAGAGTTTCGAAGGTGTGAGGCACGATGACCAAGGTGGAAGGACAAGGAAGCTGTACTCGGGTACAAGCCCGTTCTGCAACAAGTGCAAACTGTATCATCAAGGGGATTGCAACCCGATGCCCTGCTTCCGATGCAAACGACCAGGTCATTTAATCAAGGATTGTACGTATGTGGCGGGTAAACAATGCTATGAATGTGGAGATCCAAGGCACATGAGGAACAAGTGTTCTAAACTGGGAAGAGATAAGGAAGCCAGACCCAACAAGCCTAAGTGACGAGCATTCGTGATGGAGCCAGCCAATGCTCGCAAAGAACCTGATGTGGTCAATGGTATGTTCCTTATAAACAACCATCCTGCTACCGTTCTATTTGATACTGGAGCAACTGCTAGTTTTGTCTCTAGTACTTTTAGGCCTTTGATTGACTTGGGTGCATGTATCCTGACTAATCCGTTTACCGTAGAATTAGCTGTTGGTAACATTATAGAAACTAATGAAGTCATCAAGGATTGTTTAATGAATCTAGAAGGTAATACATTTAAGATTAACCTGATGCCTATTAAGCTAGGAGGATTCGATGTGGTTGTTGGCATGGATTGGCTGGCTAAGCATAGAGTCGAGATCGTGTGTGATGAACGCCTACTTAGGATATTGTTGAGCGACGGGAAAGTACTAGTGGTTCGTGGCGAAGGAAGTGACACGCTATGTCCTATGATATCTTATCTGAAAGCTACCAAAAGTCTTAAGAAGGGATGCCCCCTAACTTTCATAGTCTACGTAATGAAAGCTAAAGAGGAGAAGAATATTGAGGATATTTCAGTGGTTTTTGAATACCCAGAAGTATTTCCCGAAGATCTACCAGGACTCCCTCTGAACCGTCAGGTCGAGTTCCAAATAGATCTACTGCCTGGTGCTGCACTAGTAGCCAAGGCACCGTACCGACTCGCCCCTCCCGAGATGAAGGAACTAATGCTACAAATCGAAGAACTACTCGACAAGGGATTTATTCGGCCGAGTGTTTCTCCATGGGGTGCACCGGTACTATTTGTGAAGAAGAAGGATGGAACCCTACGTATGTGCATTGATTATCGGGAACTGAACAAGCTGACTATAAAGAATCATTACCCTCTCCCGAGAATCGACGACCTATTCGATCAACTGCAGGGAGCAAGTTACTTTTCTAAAATAGATTTAAGATCGGGATATCATCAGCTGAAGATAAGAGAAGAAGAGATACCTAAAACGGCCTTTAGGACGAGATATGGACATTATGAGTATCTGGTCATGCCCTTTCGACTGTCTAACGCACTAGTGGCGTTTATGGATCTCATGAACCGTGTATGTCGCCCATATCTTGACAAATTTGTGATCGTGTTTATCGACGACATCCTAATCTACTCCCGTAGTAAGGAAGAGCATGAGAGGCACCTTAGGCTGATTCTTGAGTTGCTCAAGAATGAGCAATTATATGCCAAGTTCTCCAAATGTGAATTTTGGATACGAGAGATCCAATTTCTAGGGCATGTGGTAAATGAGAATGGGATTCAAGTTGACCCTTCTAAGATTAAGGCTATTAAGGACTGGAAAATTCCTGAAACTCCTACCGAGATAAGGCAATTCCTTGGATTGGCCGGATACTATAGAAGGTTTATCCAGGACTTCTCGCGCATTGTGCAACCATTGACTGCTCTGACAAAGAAGAATACAACCTTTGTGTGAGAACGAGAGCAGAATGAAGCGTTCGAAATGCTCAAAGAGAAATCATGTAGTGCACCTATCCTCGCCATCCCAGAAGGAATTGAGGATTTCGTGGTCTATTGTGACGCCTCGCGTCAAGGACTAGGATGCGTGCTAATGCAGCGCAACAAGGTAATTGCTTATGCATCAAGACTACTAAACGATCATGAGAAGAACTACACAACGCATGATCTAGAATTGGGTGCCGTGGTGTTTGCACTCAAAATATGGAGCCATTATCTCTATGGCACGAAGTGCATTATTTACACTGACCATAGAAGTTTGCAACACATTCTGGATCAGAAGATGCTAAACATGCGCCAGAGAAGATGGGTTGAGTTATTGAATGATTACGAATGTGAAATTCGCTACCATCCTGGCAAGGCCAATGTAGTGGCAGATGACTTGAGCCGGAAAGAAAGAGAGAAACCTCTTCGCGTCCGTGCCTTAAGGATGAGTGTGTACACCGACCTTATCGCGAGACTAAAGGAAGCCCAAGGCGAAGTGCTAAAGTAAATAAGTTAGTGGGGGAATTGTTGACAGGAATGGAGAAGCGATTAGAGCTGAGCAGTGATGGTATATATAAATATGAAGGGAGAACGTGGGTACCAAAGCACGGGGGAATTAGAGAGGTAATCCTCGATGAAGCCCACAAATCTAGGTACTCGGTTCACCCCGGAAGTGACAAGATGTACCATGATCTAAAGGCCCTTTTGTGGTGGCCTGGGATCAAGAAATCCATCGTCGTTTATGTTGGCAAGTGTCCGACGTGCGCCGTGGTGAAGGCTGAAAACCAAAAACCGTCAGGGACGTTGCAGCAGCCTGAAATTCCAGAGTGGAAGTGGGATAACGTCACAATGGATTTTGTCACAAAGCTACCCAGAACTTTTAGAGGTCATGATGCTATTTGGGTAATAGTTGATAGGCTAACTAAATCAGCTCACTTCTTGCCGATTCGAGAAGACTACGACCTGACGAAGCTGGCTCAACTGTAGATCGATGAAATAGTGACCAGGCATGGTGTGCGTCTGTCAATCATCTCCGATCGTGATAGCCGCTTCACTTCTCGTTTCTGGAGATCACTCCAGCAAGCCTTGGAAACCTGTTTAGATCTAAGCACTGCATACCACCCACAAACTGATGGTCAGAGTGAAAGAACTATTCAAACCCTGGAAGATATGCTAAGAGCTTGCGTGATTGACTTTTGTGGGAACTGGGACAATCATCTTCCTTTGGTAGAGTTATTCTATAATAATAGTTACCATGCAAGTATAAAGGCAGCTCCGTATGAGGCCCTATATGGTAGGAAATGCCGATCACCATTGAGCTGGAATGAGATCGGTGACAGCCAAGTAATGGGACCTGACATCATGTTGGATACCACTGACAAGATATTTAAAATCAAGGAGCGTTTAAGAGCAGACAGGGACTGTCAGAAGAAATACGCTGACAGAAGACGAAAACCTTTGGAATTTCAAGTGGGTGATAGAGTAATGCTAAAAGTAGCACCATGGAAGGGTACTGTGAGGTTTGAAAGAGACGAAAGCTAAGCCCGAGATACATTGGACCATTTGAGATACTAGCAAGAATTGGTCTCGTGGCATATAAATTAAAGCTACCTCAGGAGTTAAGTTACATACATGACACCTTCCATGTGTCAAACCTAAAGAAGTGCCTGGTAGACAAGACCATGGAGATACCATTGAAGGAAGCTAGGATAACCGACAAGTTGAACTTCGTGAAAGAGCCTAGAGAGATCACTGACCGGCTGGTCATGAAGCTCAGACGAAGTCGCATACCCAAGGTCAAGGTAAGATGGAATTCTAGGCGAGGACATGAATTCACCTGGGAGCGAGAAGATGAAATGAGAAAGAGTTATCCGCACCTTTTCAAACCCACCCGTTCCGAATCTAATCGAAGATAAAATTTCGGGACGAAATTTCCTAAACGGTGGGAGAATGTGACAACCGACCTCTAGGTCATAATTCTAACCCTTATCAACCTGCATCATTACCCATTTAATTAATATTAATGTTAATATCATTGCCAATAATTACTATTAGCATTATTATTCTTGTTGATTGTTGTTACCATTTTTGTTATTTCATGTGCATTTTTGTGATGATTTAGCTAGTTCAAGCTTTACCTTAGGGAAACTTAGTGTTTCGGGAAAGTCAATTAGTCACCCTTGCAAATTAAATCTTAATGCCTAATGCACATAATTCACGGTGGAAACACACGTATGCATGCTTAATGCTTAATAACTAACTAGAGTTTACCATCTAAAATAATACACTACACTACAAAATAACACTACATATTAACAATTACCGTTCAAATTTAAAACAAAATCACACCCACTACATGACAAGTTTCGGCCGCCCCATCTCACCACCCTCTCCACCAATCCACCCTCTTTTACACCACCACTTCAATCCTCCACTCTCATTACATGAAAGACTCACACACACACACTCAAACTCACACTCCTCTCATTCTCTCCCTATTCTCTCTAATCTCTCGGTTTCTCTAACGGAAACACACACACATTCCACCAAATTCTCTCTATTTTCAGCTTGACATTCGAAGAACAACACCAAAACATCATCGGTCAAGCTTAATAATTCGTGAGAAGGAGAAGCTTTGTGAGCTTTTGGGTGCACGGATTCATCAAGCTCGACTTCTCCAGCCCTTGTTCTAAGCTTTCCAGATCGTTTTGTCCCTCCACATTCTCCAAATCGTGAACCATACCAAGTGTAAGCTTCATCTCACCCGATTTGGACATATCTTGTGTTTTCTTTATTTTTCACCCAAAAATCTTACCATACTTGTATCCAACCGAAACTTGCTGCTACAACCTTGTTCTTGACGCTTTTAACGTTCTTGAAGGTATCTCACTCGTTATATAAGTCATTCTATCGGTGTAACCCGAGTTACACCTAGAAAACCCTCTTTTAAAGTTACAAAATCAGTTTTCTAACCTCCTAATAACCTGCTTTTAAAGTTACAAAAGGTTTGGGTAATGTTTAATCACAAGTTATAACGTTTTACACAAGTGTAATGGGTGAAAATGGTGTAATCTTTATGTTTCCATCTTGTTCTTGAGTTGTATGTTGAAACCGTGACTTAGGCATGTTATTTTAGTAGGTTTTGGATGCTATTGGGTGTATGATGAGATGTTAATGGCTGAAAATAATAGAGTTATAGACTTGTAAGCATTTTGGACACATTTGGGGACCCGAAAAGTGGTGAAATGACTTAAAAATAAGAGAACTTAGATTTTAACCTTATTAAAATGAATTTCAGGATTTAAAAGAGTTAATAAAGTTTTTGGACAGGATTTGTTGATTAAATGGCCAGAAGACAAGTTAAAAGGAATTTTTAACTAAAAAACGGGTATTAACCGGGTGACGTTTTGAGGAAAATCCTAGAAATAATGGTATAAAAATAAAAATCCATGGAAACCATGTTATTTCAGCAAGTTAAGTGCTATAAGATTTAGAGGTTTTGAAAATTGGTCAAGCTTTTAAACGGTCATTTACGGGTAAAAACGCGTTTTAACGGGTTTAACATAAAAATGAGGCTTTCAACTAAAAGAAGCTTGAAATACATTTTTAACAGATTAGAAACTTATAAAAATGTCACTAAAATAATATTTAAAAGGTCTAAGACTAAAAATACGGAAATCAATACTTAACCGTTAAAAACCTTCGGTTTTACCGTAACCGGTAACGTAAAACATAAAAATATAAAACCCGAACCTAAATTTTGAAAACTTGGAGTAAACTTACTTAAAATAAGTTACTTAACTTCAAAAACCTAATATTTGGCCATAAAAGTCATAAAATACAAGAAATCAAACTTTGGGGTAGAAATTGCAAATTTGAAAACTTGGAGGACTAAACTGTAAATTTTGCCAAACTATAATAAACCGACCCCTTGGACTAATAATCATTTATCCAACATGGCTAATCATGTATTCTTTCCTAAGAAACCCTAACTTTCTATAAAAGGAAACTTTTTATATAAAGATTTAGCAAACCAAAAGCTAGTAAGACATTAACCTCATGACACACCTAGTGCATCTCCATAACCCTAGAATTAGTGGCTTAACACTTAAATCTTGATGGTAGGGTGCTAGACTTGAGACTCTTTCCCGGTATTCGAAGAATCCTTTGCTTGAATCTTAAGGTGAGTTCTAGTGTCCCCTTTTTACTACTGTTTTTGGGATGAAACATGCTATGCTTGAATTAAAACCTTTTATGAGTTATTGTATGATACTTGAATGTTGGGGTTAATGTTAGAACCTTCTTTTATTTGTATCGCGATCATTAATTCTTGTGTGAATCGCTTGTTTTATATGGGTAGATCTACTTGGGGAATCCCCCACACATAGTGCCTTCCGTGATGAACGGGAAGGGTACCACACTGAGATCCTGCGGGGTCGTTTGGTGTCAAGTTTGTATGATACTAGGTGAACCATCCGTAGGTATGTCACTGTTTTAAGGCTCAGTTCTTCCTGGATTAACCGGCATACATAACTTTTGAAGAGGCAATGAGATGTAGTTTAATTACATTGTTTAATGTTTAACTTTTTTATTAACTTTTGATAGTCATTCTATTGTAATTGGGGTGATGTTAGGTTTGTTATTATCAATAATTGGTTGATGTAATAAATGGGATTGATGAGGTTTGATAAACATTAGAGCACTTAAAGCAAGAATAGTGATTTGTGTATGGTTACTATTAATCATTTCACATTTTAATTGCATTTATTATCTAATAATAATAATTTGATAAGCAAGGGACTGAGTGCAGGGTTCATTGTGATCCCCCACAACAGTGAATCTATGATTTTTTAAATAAAATGTGGATTCTATTGAATCCTTTGTTTTTAAACTTTAAGCACTTAAATTCACTAACTTTTAGTTGACATAATTTCTTTTTGAGCATGTTTCAGGTAATCCATGAAGGGACTCTAGCGGTTGATGAAGACCTAGACCTAGCACCGTGACCATAGCATTGGCTTGTTTGATTTTAAAAATTTTGAACAATTTACAATTATGGTTGATGAATAAATTTTGTCTTAATGTTGGATGTACAATACATTTGGGGGCTAGACCTATTTCTAGCCCTTGTTTCTTTTAAACTTTAATGCCATGTGATGTTCTCTCCTTTTGTGCTCTTATGATGGTTTGTTTCCGTTGCCATATGTGTTGCTAGTCTGTGACGTCCAACCCTACATGGGCCCGGGGTGTGACAGATTGGTATCAGAGACAAAGGTTGTAGAGACGTCGGGAATACCATAGTAAGACCCTAGGCTACAACCCTGATTCCTTAGGACCGTCCTTGTGGGAAAGTGTTGGGATGATAGGGTTGGGTAATTGATGATTACATTTGATCAACGTAATTATGAATTTACCGGACGCGCAAGTTCCAGCATGAACCTTTAGGTAATGATTGGACTTTTTCTGTTTGAAACTTATGATTTCTGAAATTTCTTTTGAAGTGGTCTAAAGGTTTTTCCTAAATATAAACTACTCTAGTTGTTGTTATTTGAAGAAGCTACCGATATCTGAAACTATTACTTACTGATACCTCTGGTTATTGATACTACTGGGATATCTGATACTATTGCCATCACTACCATAATTACTATTATTATTACAATCATGAGCATACCCCACTGACGGGTAAGGCACCACCATACCCCACTGACGGGACTGCACCATCTGATAGCCTCAGGAAGGCGACACCGCGAACGGAGTACGAGGAGTATATGAGGAGATGCGGACATCCATCACCTGTTAGGATTCCGACACCTGCACCACCGTCATTTGACCCATTCCACCACCACCCACATGAATAGCACTATGCCACCGAGGCGCAACATGTATGATGGCCCTAGTGTGCTAGCTGGTGACAGGTACTCCTAGTCTAGCCGCCGGGCAAGCGACGTAGGTCCCTCCAATGCTGCACTGGTCGAGATTTTGAAGACCGTTCATCGTCACGAGCTGACCCTCCAGCACGCCACTCAGACCTCTCAGTCTGCCCAGTTTCAGGCCATGATGGCTTCGCACGTGGTCCAGCAGTTGGATCAAGAACAGAGGAAGAAGAACTCGGGATGGCTAGGGTGGTTGAAGAAGAAGTGGATGTGAGAGCTTGGAGAGGATGTGGGATTATCTGTCTTCTAGACAGTTGAGGGAAACTATTTCTATTATTATCTGATACTATTATTATTATTATGGGGTTGATGGTACCTTCCAACTTGTAAGAGTATAACTCTGAGACAATTATGTTTGCGGATACTATTAACTCTATCTCTCTGTGAAACTATTTTAATTGATGCTAAAATCTTGCTGAGCTATTATTATTGAATTGCAACGTGTCATGTTATGCGTTGGGAATATTGACCCGTGTCCATTATGAATGATTTGTCTTAAGCTAATTTAATGAAACATTTTCTTGTTAGAGGTATTTAGTGGTGTGTATGATACACTCCCTCTTTCTAGGACGCGATAGTTTAGGGTAAATGATGCATGGGCTACTCGAAACCAATTATGAGATGCTAAATAAAAATTTATCTGTAATGCTATCAGAATGCCGACTAGGAGAGGAACCCACATTGGAAGACGAGGAGCTACTAGAGGCCGCCGTGAAGGGGCAAGACAAACCAGAAACCAAACCCCTACTCCACCAGGAACCCCATTGGAAGACGAGGAGCTACTAGTAGACCTAACATTATGTTTGTTGTGTGTGTTTGTGCTAGGTACCAAAACCAGAAACCAAAACCCAAACCCTTACTCACCAGGAACCCCATTGGAAGACGAGGAGCTACTAGTAGACCTAACATTATGTTTGTTGTGTGTGTTTGTGCTAGGTACCAATCAGATCCAAAAGAGTCTCATCTGAATGTTGTGAAGAGAATTTTTAGATATCTCAAAGGGTAAACCAGCCTTTGGAATTTGGTATCCAAAGGATGGTCACTTCACTCTCTACTCATATTCAGATAGTGACTTTGGAGGATGCAACAACAACAAAAAATCCACAACTGGTGGATGTCAATTCATAGGACCAAGACTTGTTTCATGGCAGTGCAAAAAGCAAACAAATGTATCTGTGTCCACAGCTGAGGCTGAGTACATAGCTGCTTCAGCTGGTTGCTCTCAAGTACTTTGGTTGCAAAACCAATTTCTTGATTATGGTTATAATTTCTTTCAAACTTCAATTTATATTGATAGTTCAGCTGCTATGTTTATCACTGCTAATCCAGTGCAACATAGTAAAACTAAGCACATTGAAATCAAATATCATTTTCTGAGAGATTGCTCAGAAAAAGGTTTGATCAAGTTAGTCAAAGTGGATACAACAAATCAGCTTGCTGATTTATTCACTAAATCCTTTAATTCAGTTAGATTTAATTTTCTAATTGAGTCTTTAGGCATGATTAACTTATATTAATCATCATTAACAAAAAAAGCATGTATTTGTCCTTGTAAATAGTAATAATAATAACAATAAAAAAATAACCTTCGGAAGATTTATAATTACCTTCGGAAGAAACTTATGTCTTAGAACAATTTTCTTCCGAAAGCAATTTACCTTCGGAAGAAACTTCTGAAACATCTTCCAAAGCTTAGAATAAAAAAATATTGTCTTTCTTTTTGTGTCTTTTAATTCAGCATGACATATGTTTGGAAAATGATAGTACATTATGCCCTTTTGCTTACTTCCTGAGTTCATAAATATCATAAAAAATCTGATCAAAGTTGCTTGATGTGTGAGTAGGTTCATCTTGAGTGGAAACTACACTAAGAGCATGCCTAACATATGCAAAGTGACTGTTTGTGGGAAACTTCATTTTGAGGATACAACAAGTGAGTCTTATTCTGATGTGACCAAATCACTCATCTAATCACACTATGTACCAACACTTTATAATGTATATCTTTGCTAATCATATTCCCTCTGTTTTGTGTAAAACAAGACCTGGGTGTATGATCACCATGGTATACATTTGTAACCAACTAGTGAAAAGATCATGATCCTCATCATCCCTCTGTTTTTGTGTAAACAAAGACCTAGGTTAAAGGCACCTCTATTTTACGGAAGTAAAGACCTGGTGACCTGATGATGATCATATCCTAGCTCTCAAAAGAATCCTCTATGATCAACTGTATATTAAACTTCAGAGCTAATACATCAATGCATTAATGAGATGTCAAAATGCATCTCAAGATAGAACTTATAACTTAAAGTATATAGTTTCTAAGTGTGAAAAAGTGATGATTTGACTCATAAAGGGAGGACAAACTCTAAGTGATTTGAATGTGGAGTCCATAACAGTTTCTCATTAATAAACTTGAAAACATGAAAAATAGCATGCCTAGTTGATACAATTCTCTTGTTCGTATTTAAGTGGACAAACATAGTTGCAATCAGCACTAGAATCAGATATCATTTCATCAAACAATATAAACAGGAAGATGCTTAGTGTTATAGTATGATCCCATTCTATGTGTATATATGCTTGTACATAGTACTCAATTCAATTTTGTTTATTTCTTTTTAGTATGTTTGGACAGACATGTGTCTTTCATGATATTCTTCATATAAATTTATGATAAATGCCTTCTTTCATCATTGATCAAAAATTTAGGGGGAGTAGATACATTAAAACACTTCAACAACAAAATTGTCAATATGAATGAATCGGAACCTGAGCACTAACTTGGCTTTTGGATACATGAAGTCTTTAAATTTTATAAATCTTCTTGTGCACAAATTGTCATGAAAACAAAGTCAACAAGGTCCAATAGCAATAAATGGTTCTATCAGTTAAATAGAACCATACAATCATACAACTTGGCTTTTGGATACATGAAGTCTTTAAATTTTATAAATCTTCTTGTGCACAAATTGTCATGAAAACAAAGTCAACAAGGTCCAATAGCAATAAATGGTTCTATCAGTTAAATAGAACCATACAATCAAAGAAGTTTCAAACTTTACATTTCAGCATCCGCAGAAGCTACAGTGCATTCTTAGCTTCAGCAGAATCTACAGTGCGAAACTTGATCAAGTAAAATATGACTATCCATAGACTGGTAACCTACAGATGAGTTAATATTTAACAAGTATAATCTATTTCCATAGATTGGTAACCTATGGAAAATCTAGTTATACTTCAATTCAATTTTAAATTTCAGTTTTTAAGTTAGACATCTGTAGATGTCCTACGGATTGTTGGATCTAGAAAGGCTGATGCAACCAAAACCAAATCACTTAGACTATTTTTGGGAGCAACTAATAAAGGACTTCCGAAGCTTAAGTGTGGAACTTCCAAAGGAAATGGAGTTCTTCCGAAGACAAAGTGCAAGATCATCTTCCAAAGAAAACTCCAACTTCCGAAGATAAAGTATTCACTTCCGAAGTTCAAGACTTAGAACAAAAGATAAGAAGTCAATTTTTGAAGTATGAAGATATGAAGAAGTCCTCAAGCCTCGGAAGAAGTAGCCTCTTCCGAAGTATAAGTGGCTTCGGAAGAACTTGTTCTTCCGAAGCCAACTAACCTTTGGAAGACACTACCATGAACTAGTGGACATAAGTATGGTCTCTCTGACACTCCGTTACAGACCTCGGAGATACTGCATGGCGTTTTCTCAAAAGTCATGTAGTTGACCATACTTTATTCCACTGTTTAACTTTATCAGTTAGTACAGTTGCCAACTTTAGTTGGTGACAAAAGGTAAGTCAAGGACATGTCATGACTACCATATCTTAGATAATACTTTATCTAAGATACCTTAACTTTAGCATTGTAGTACATGCTTTAGTCTTAGGTTTCCAGCTGGTATCAAAGTATATCCGGCTATATGTTCTAGTATAAATAGTTTCTCATTGTAACTCATGTAACATGCTTGTAAGAGTCTTGTAAAAACTTTGAGTTGAGAAGTAATATATATAAGTTCCTTGAAAATACTTCTGTGTGTTCTTTGTTACTTAGTATATTATTATCAACTCTTAGAAAGGGATTCTGCTTCATCAATCTGATTCGTGTGTGTAGTATAAGTGAGTTTGAGAGAAAACCAAGTGTTAAGTGACAAAACCCGATCCTGCAATTGGTATCAGAGCTTTTTAGGCTCTTGATTGTGAGATCTTACCATCCAAATCAACCTATTTTTCACTCCTTCTTACATCACACTCAAAATGGCCCTCAACAAGTCTGAAGTAGAGATGGGGACGATGACTAAAGCACCCATCATCACCCCTAAAAACTTCAGGTCATGGAGCAGACGCTTGGAAGGCTTCATCAGGTATCAATACAGCAAGATATGGCAATCTATTGTCAATGGTCCGTATAGACCAAAGGTGGCAGCACCAGGTGGAAACAGTGCCATGATAAAGAAAGTCATTGAAGACTTCTCTGATGAGGACCGGAAGAAGCTGGACATTGACAGCAATGCAATGACTGTTCTCATGACTGCAATACCCAACTCCATCATGGTGGGTTTGAGCATTACAAGTCAGCCAAAGAATTGTTTGATGCACTTGCTCATATGTATTCCAGCTCCAATGACTCCAAGAAGGACTCACTGAAGCAGAAGTTCGAGAACTTCACCTATATTGCTGGAGAGACCCTCAGCCAGCAATACTTCAGGTACATGGATGTTATTTCCTCCCTTCAGTCTGTGGGAATTGCCCTTGAACTTAGAGACCTCACAAGAAAGTTCATGAGGCACTCCCTAATGAGTGGACGTTCTACTATGTCACTATCAAGAGGACAAAAAATCTGAACACCCTCACCATGACTGAACTCTATGGCATCCTTGATGGATAACGTTTAGAGATGGAGAGCCAGAGAGGCCATCAGACAAGCAGACCCTTGAGTCTTACAGCTAGCAATGCTTTAATGGTTGTTGAAGGCTCAGGACCCACCCAACCTCAACAGTACCTAACATACACCCAGCAGCCATCCTGTTCTTTTGGGCCATACATTACATTCCCTAAGACTCCAAGGTCACAACAAGCTCAGCAAAGTTCCTTTCAGGACAGCTGTGCCTTTGTCTCAGGAAGTGGGCACTCTAGTGATTATCAGTATTGCTTTGATGATCTAGAGTGCTTCAGCCCAGATGATGTGGAATATGTGGACATAGTCCAACAAATGGCTCTGTTAACCTATAGAGCAAAGAAGTTCTTCAAGAGAACTGGAAGGCAATTTCCCCAGAACGCAACCAACAACAAATTAGGGTTTGACAAAACCAAGGCCAAATGTTACGACTATAACCAACTTGGTTATTTTGCAAGGGAGTGCAAGGCTCCCAAGTCAAATCCGGGAACCCCACAGGCCTCCACACATCCCTCTACACCAAAGCCCACTAGAAAGTCAACAGAGACAGCTGCTATGGCTCAAGAAGTTGACTGGAGCTTTATGGTACAGGATGTGACTCCCGCTCAAGCACTCATGGCTGGAACAGATGACAATAAGGTATATGAACATCTGTGTACTCCTGCCTGTATTACAAAGGTTAAGTTATATCAGGACTACAATATGGAGATTAAATCCGATATTGAGTCTCTAAATGTTTTAAAATTGAGGAGTTGGAGAAAACTGTGTCCTTATTAAAACATGAACACACAAACTATAAGACTCAAATAAAGGATTTAATATCCAAATTGTTTGAGGCTCAAGCCCAGCTTGTCACAGCTGAGGCTCAAGCCAGGAAGTATGCTATTTCTGAGCAAAACTTCCAAGCCATTCTTGTATCATCCTCTCACTCAAAACTTTGTTACCAAAACAAAGGTGGGTTGGGAACCAATGAAATTGCTCCACCACATTCTTATGAGTCTATAAGACAACCAAGGTGGGGTACTGAAGAGCAAGAGATTCCATCTGCTGACCCACCTTCTCATGAGTCAAAGAGTGATGCAACCATGGAGACCATCACATGGAAGAACCAAGTAATTTTACCCACTTCTACCGGTGATGATCAACCCCTGACCACCAAAGCCAGAAGAAGCAGAGCTAAGGCAGCCAGAAAAACTACCAAGAAAGTGGTTGAGTCAAAGCTGAAGATAGACCCAAAGCAAAAGGGTAGGTGTATTCATCTCAGCAGGATTCCAGGTGGTAGGTAACTCTGATTCAGGAAAGGGGTGTAGTACCAGCACTCTTATCCTACCAAAGGATAAGAAGTTAAAGGGAAAGGTCCCTAATGAAGAGAAAAAGAACAAAAAACAACAATCCTCAAGTTCCTAGAAGATTAACATTGCATGCATAATGTGTGGTCTGCAAAACCACATGGGCAAAGATTGTTACTACAATCCTACTAGCACACATTATGCAAATAATGTTAAAAGAGAAGGAGTCAGGGAAGGTTTCTCATTTGGATCTTATCAAATGGTTCAACTGATGAAAAAGGGAAAGCTTGTTTCCGAAGCAAGGTTGCTTTCGGAAGAATGTCCTTCTTCCGAAGGGAAAATGGCTTCGGAAGCTAAAGCTGTCAAGACTCAAAAGAACAAAAGAGTCCCCTTGAAACCATCCTAGAAGAAGACTACTTCGGAAGAAAAGGTGGTGAAGGCTTCTTCCGAAAAGAAAGAAGCTTCGGAAGAATGCCATGCTGCAAAAGCTTTAACAAGCTCATCCTCTATGATCAACCAAGGGATGAAATGGAAGATCAAGGAAGATGCTGCAGCCCAAACCTCTTCTTCAAAGACATCCATTGAACCCCCATGCATATATTTTGGTTCAATCATGTCACTATCATTGGAAGAACCGAAGACCAACAAGGCTTGGGTTTCCAATCAAAACTAATCATCTCATCTTATGTGCAGGGACATCCATATAACAAGAATAACAATGTTCGGATTATGGATAGTGGATGCTCCAGGCACATGACAGGGAACAGATCTCTCCTTCAACAATTCCAACATTTTGATGGAGGTCCTGTCTAGTTTGGAGGTGAGGCCGGCAGGTATATTTCTGGCAGAGGAAGTATATCCAATGGAAAATTAAAAGTTGACAAAGTTCACTTTGTCAAACAGCTTGAACACAACCTGTTAAGTGTTTCTCAGCTTTGTGATCAAAAGCATCAAATGCTCTTCACAGAACATGAGTGCATTATCCTCAAACCCGGGATGACAATTCCTCCAGAATTGGTGCTTCTTAGATCTCCCAGGAAAAGGGATATGTACAAGCTTGATATGAACAATGCTTCCCCAATGGGTGAAGTGTCATGCTTTCTTTCCAAAGCTTATGGTGACGAGTCAACACTATGGCATAAATGAATGTGTTATGTAAATTTTAAGACAATGAATAAATTGGCTAAAAATAACTTGGTACATGGTTTGCCTAAAAAGGAATTTTTCTACAAAGATAACTTTGTTGCATGCCTGAAAGGGAAGCAACATAGGGCATCTCATAAATCCAAAGTTGTTAACTCTATCACCACTCCATTACACTTATTGCACATGGATCTATTTGGTCCTACAAGTATAATGAGCATTGGAAGGAAATCATACTGCCTTGTCATTGTTGATGATTTTACAAGATTTACATGGGTATTCTTTTTAAGAACTAAAGATGAAACTGCTAAAACTTTAAAATCTTTTATTCTTAAAATAGAAAATCAAATTGTTCAGAAGTTTAAAATAATTAGAAGTGATCAAGGGACTGAGTTTAACAACCACGTTCTTGACTCATTATGTAACTCAAAAGGGATTGCCAGAAATATAGTGCTCCTAGAACTCCTCAACAAAATGGTGTTGCTGAGAGAAGGAACAAAACACTTATTGAGGCTGCTCGGACGATGTTAGCTGATTCAAAGCTGCCTCTAACATTCTGGGCAGAGGCAGTCAGCACTGCATGCTATGTGCAGAATAGGGTTCTTGTAGTTAAGCGATATGGAAAAACCCATTTTAAGCTATAGGTAGCATAGACCATAACGGATCTTCTGCAGCGTCGTGCTTCTAGCATATCACTAAACATAAAGAAAATTTGGCAAAATTTGCTGAAAAGTCGGATGATGCTATTTTTGTTGGATATTCCTCTAACTCTAAAGCTTATAGAGTTTACAACATCAAAAATCAACAATTTGAGGAATTTTTCAACATTGTAGTTAATGAGCACACTCCTTGTGTTAGGGGGAATGGCCCTGATCATATCTTTGATTTAGAATTGTTTCTAAACTATTCTAAACCATCTTGTGAGAATGTTTCAGCTGGAACAAGTGCTCAAAGTGATTCTGATGATGATCAACTGTTTGAGCTACCCAGGCCTATTCCAATTTCTCCAAGAGCTGCAACAAATCAAGTTCCCACTATTGGCAGAACTGACAGTATGACTATCTCAAGGGATAGTGGAGCTTAAACCAGTGATTCACCTGTTGACCCTCAAACCACATCAGGTGACACTGCACAACACCAAGCTGATGGCAGTAGCATCTTGAAGGAACATGCAACTATTAATGTTGCTTCACAGCCAACAAATGATGATGATGTTTCTCATTCATTCAATCAGTCCTCATTGAATGAGTTTGAAACAACAGCTGGACCAAGTGTTCAAGCTCCTGAGCAAAATATGTCCAATCTGGATCTATCTTTTCAATTGGAGGTAATTCCTAGACTTAGGATTCACAACACTCATCCAGCTGAGAACATCATAGGGGAAGTCTCTGCAGGTGTGAGAACAAGAGGACAAACTCACAATGGGAATGTCTGCTTGTACTAATGCTTTTTATCCCAGATGGAACCCAAAAAGGTAGAAGATGCCTTGAAAGATAGTAGCTGGGTTGAATCAATGCAAGAGGAGCTGCTCTAATTCAAGAGACAAAAGATTTGGAACCTATGTCCGCTACCATCTGGTCAAGTACCTATAGGCACAAAATGGGTTTTCAGAAACAAGAGAGATGATAGAGGCTTGATCATCTAGAACAAGGCAAGACTGGTGGTTCAAGGATACTAGTGGTTCAAGGATACATTCAAGAAGAGGGAATCGATTATACTGATGTCTTTGCAACGGTTGCAAGACTTGAGGCAGTTACAATCTTCCTTGCTTATACTGCATCCAAAGATTTCACTGTCTACTAGCTTGATGTCAAGTGTGCCTTTCTATATGGGGATATAGATAGGGAAGTCTATGTGTGCTAGCCTCCAGGATTTGAAGACCCACAGCACCCTAACTAGGTGTGCAAATTGGATAAAGCTCTATATGGGCTGCACCAAGCACCTAGGCTGCGGTACGAGACATTGTCTCAGTTTCTCCTGAAGAATGGTTACACTAAAGGTACCATTGATAAGACTCTTTTCATAAGGAAGTCTAGAAAGGACATCTTGCTCATTCAAGTCTATGTTGATGACATCATATTTGGTTCCTCAAATGACCAAATGTGTAAAGACTTTGAGAGCATTATGAAGAAGATGTTTGAGAAGACTTCAATGGGAAAAATGGACTTTTTCCTTGGAATTCAGGTGAAGCAAATGAAGGAAGGATTCTTCATCAATCAATCTAAGTATGTCAATGACATCTTAGAAAGATTTGACATGAAAGATTGTAAGCCAGCCAAAACACCTATACCCAGAAACCATAATCTCTGCCCTGACTCTGTGGGGGAGGATACTGGTGCAGGATCGGGTTTGTCACTTAAACACTTGGATTTCTCTCAAACTCACTTATAGAAACACTCAAATCAGATGAAGTAAGATCTTTTACAAGAGTTGATAATAATATAATAAGTAGCAAGGAACACACAGAAATAAATTTTCAAGGCACTTGTATATATTACTTCTCAACTCAAGATATTACAAGACTCTTACAAGCATAATGCATGAGTTACAATGAAAAACTATATATACTAGATCCTACAGCCGGATATACTTTGATACCAGCTGGAAACCTAAGACTAAAGCATATACTACAATGCTAAAGATAAGGTATCTTAGATAAAGTATTATCTAAGATATGGTAGTCATGACATGTCCATGACTTACCTTTTGTCACCAACTAAAGATGGCAAATGTACTTACATAAAAAGGTAAATAGTGGATTAAAGTATGGTGAACTGCATGGCTTTTGAGAAAACGCCATGCAGCATCTCAGAGGTCTGCAGCAGAGTGTCAGGGAGACCATACTTATGTCCACTGGATAATAGCAGTGTATTCCGAAGGTAAGTTGGCTTCGGTAGAACAAGTACTTCCGAAGCCACTTATACTTCGGAAGAGGCTTCTATATTTCCAAGGCTTGAGGACTTTTGTATTTCGGAAGTTGACTTCAGATCTTTCATTCTAAGTCTTGATCTTCGGAAGTAGGTTCTTTGTCTTCGGAAGTTGAAGTTTTCCTTCGGAAGTAAGTTTTACACTTAGTGTTCGGAAGAGCTCCTTTTTCCTTCGGAAGTTCCACACTTAGCTTCGTAAGTCCTTTATTTGTCGTACCAAAATCTTCTAAGTGACTTGGTTTTGGTTGTACCAGCCTTTCTAGATCCAACAAACTCCCCCTAGGCTGATGCTACCAAAACCTCACTTATTTTTGCTTCTCAAAGCTTTCAGCACCAGGGACAAAAGATATTTGTATGTCTCTTTGTTCTTCCCTGAAGTGGTGCTGAGAAGCTTGTACAAGTCATTGGTGGATAGGAGATCCAATCTATCACTCTGAATGACATGTACCCTTTGTTGTGTCCCCCTGAAAAGAGTCAGTTGACAGGAGTTATAGTCATACTCCCATCTAACTATGGATTCAAGTTCAGGACCTTCAACCATTTGTAGAAAGGCTTTGCCTTTGGTTGCTGATCCCTTCCTTTTCTCCTCCTCTCTCAGTTTCAACTCTTCTTCAACCTTGCTTCTTGCAGTTAGCTCGGCCATATGAAGGCTGCCTAGATGATTTCTAATATGGGCAGCTACATCAGAGTTTAAAGGGTTGGAGAATGGCTTCTCTGCTAACTCAGCAATGTCAAATCTGCTCAAGTGTAGCAGAGATGAGGCACTTAGCCTGTTGAGCTCTCTATTCTCTCTTTCAACAACAAAGTTGTGAGAAGAGTCTTCGAACCTCCACTGGATGATCTTCTTTCTAGGTGCAAGAGGTTGTCTTGGCACCCGGTCACCTTTCTTGGTATCCAGTAGAGTCACCAGCCTTCTCCTTAACTTCTT
The DNA here is from genome assembly GCA_025215565.1 of Flaveria ramosissima. Classification (NCBI taxonomy): domain Eukaryota; kingdom Viridiplantae; phylum Streptophyta; class Magnoliopsida; order Asterales; family Asteraceae; genus Flaveria; species Flaveria ramosissima. Next base: position 78,111,718 of record CM046037.1, on the reverse strand, counting down.
TCTTCCTCATTCAAAGTGTCTGAATTGAGGCCAAGAAGATTTGCAGCTTCGTCCAATGTTCCTTTGGGCAGATCAAGAAATTGATCTCTAGTGAGGGAAATTGAAGATCCATCAACATAGGTCAAATTGAATGAATCCTCCTCACAGGAGATATCGCTCAGAGTTGTGCAATTGATGAGCTTTGTCTTGACTGCCTTGAATTCTTCTAAGGAGAGATGTTTAGAAGGCTGAGTAGATGGTTTGATGGGTTGATGGGTAGGTTGAGGTGTTGGGTTCTGGCTAGAGTTTTGGGTTGGAGGATGGGTAGTTTAGGTGGTTGAGGTGAAGAGATTGGTAGAGGTGATGGTGTAGGTTCAGGGGTGTATGGTTCAGTGGTTGGTTCGGTTTTGATGGGGACTGGAAAGGGTATATGTTCAGGTTGTGGTGGGTTTGGAGTTTGGGTTGAGTGGTTGCTTTGAAGGTCATCCCCTGTCCCCTTCTGTACATCTCCTTCCTCTTCCCCGCGCGAATGTCAGCCTTAATGTCACTGACATGTCGCTGGAGATTCTTTTCTGACATAGGACCCACCTGCCTGGCAGAGAAGCCATGAGCCTTGAGATAGCTCTTCATCCAGGCCTTCTCACCTATCTTCTTGGCAGCAGTCAGTCCTGCTTCCTCTTCCTTTTTCTTCTTCTGCATTAGCTTTTCCCTTGCAGCTCTCTTTCTTTCTTTCTCCATTTGATCTTGCTCTTTGTTGAAGAGCCATAAGATCGTATCATTGTTATGTGGAGATAATTTTCTTGAGAGAAACCTCTGGAGGTTAGGAAAGTTAACCTTTTCCTCTTGAGTTGCAGATCAGCTTCTCTTCCTTTCCTCTCCCTTTCTTCTTCTAAGGCCAACCTTGCAGCCTCTTGTTTTTGTTGTTTTAGTAGCAAGGTTGCCTTTCCAGCTCTATTAACTCCTCTAATGGTAGCAGGAGTACATCTTCAGTTGCAGCTCCTAGACTAACAAGTCTATCAATAATCTCTACTCTTTTTCTGTTGTTGACTGCCTCCTGGTTGGCTACAGCTGCTTTGGTACTTGCAGCTAGCAGTTTTCCTGTTGGAAGCCTACCTTTTCTTTTGAGTTTCTCCAACCTTTCTTCCTCCTGAAGCTCTTCCAAAGTCATCTTTCTCTTTATTTTGATGTCTTCGGAAGTACTAGACTTTGGGGGTTCTTGGATGGAAGATTCAGGTTGAGTAGTAGAGATGGAAGCTGGAGTTAATGCTGATGTTAGAGCTAGAGGTTGGGTGAGAAAATCTTCCCTATTAACCACGGATGCAAGTTCCAGGATTGCATCTGTGACTATTAGATCATCGGATAATGAGAATATTCCTTCCGCAACAGCAATCTCAGCTTCGGAAGTTTGAAATTATTCTTCCGAGGCTTTGAATTGTGCTTCAGAAGTCTGTGAAAATGCACTATCTGTCCCAACTGTTTCAGTTGCTGGGCCATCAGTCCTTGTTTCCCCTTCGAAGTTAATATCAGGTTCCACTTGGACCTTAGGTTGACCAACTTCCTCGATAGTGGTAGAAGGTGCATTTAACCTCTGAAGCTCTTGAGCTCCGAAGTAGATCACAGACAGATCAGGACTTGGTTGTTCTATAAGGATTCCAATAGGAACTTGTTAAAGAACCTATTGAGATCTTGGAGCATCCTTTGATCCATTTGAATGACAACTGGAGGAGGCTCAGGGAAAATTGAAGCTTGTTGCACAGGATACTTTGAGCTCAAGGAAGTGAGAGCTTGACTTTGGGTTTCCTCTTGTCTTTGACTTTGTCTCTGAACACTCTCCCCCTTTTTGGTAGCATCATCCTAAGAGCTTGATGAGCTAGAGGAAGAGGTCACGGAGACCTGAGTTGGTACATGCCTAACAGACCTCTCAATCTATTTCTCAGCTAGTTTGGCCTTGAGAGTTTCAATCTCAAGTTGCTGAGTGGCAGACCTGTCCTCTAAAGTCCTAACCTTGGATTCAAGATTTGAGACTTTAGAAAGTAGGTCTTGAATGGTGAGTTGCATTCTTCCCTCGTCTTCTTTTGAAGAATCACGGGGAAGATGTGTAACATACCTTGTATGTTCATCCTCACCACCAGATATGGTTTCTTAGCGCCCTGGTTTCCCTTGCTCAAAGATGTCTCTTTCAGAGTCATCAAAGGGCATGGTTGCCGTAGATTCAGTCTCAGTGATGTTACCACTGTCCTGAGGATCCCTTGAGGCTCCTTCAGTAGTGGCAGCTGAATCTACATGAGTCCCCTCCACATCAATGGGACTCACCTCAGTAAAGGTGCTGATGGGGGCTAGAGATAAGAGATCTCTCTAGGCTCTGTTGATCCTTGAGAGGGTATTGTGGATCAACTTCATTGCCCTGAAGAGACATAATCTCTTCATCAGCTCCAATTAAAAGGTCAGTAAAGGATATCGAAGTGAACCTAATGACCCGGGACTTTGATCAATGTCTAAAGGCATTGAGCCTGTGATAGGGTTGTCCCTTTTGGCTGCTCAAGGGAGTATAGAGACTCTCCCTGAGGGCTTTCAGCTTGGGTTTCGGGCTCATGGGTCTGAGACTGAGGAGACTCAAGACCCATATTAAAGTCAATTGTGAAGGATGGTTGGACCTCAGGCTGAGTGGGAGCCCATTGTTCCACTCTAGCCATTTGGGTAGAACATGAGGAGCTTGTTCAATCAGAGAAGATTGAACAAGGGTTCGTTTGGGATGTCTCTGATAAGTAAAGGTAATGGGTGGAGAAGGTAGATTTGGCAAAGTGAGGGTAGTTGCTGGTGTGGGTTCATCACCTGTGGGGTTAACAAGGATGTCACAGGAGCCATTGGCTCAATCATACCTCGAAGAAGTGCAGTATCTCTTCCGGTGAAGTTGGTGGACACTCTCTTCAAAGTCTTGAAGATGGTCGACCTCATTTGAGGAGCAGTCAAAGCAGCTGCACAGACAAGCTTGCTCTGGTCCAGCTCACAATTGATTATGTGCGGGAGAAACCTGGGATACATGAAGAATGTGTCCCTTTGAGATGTCCCATGAGGTTAGTCAGCACAAATCTTGAGTAGTTGAAGCGGAGGCTTTTCACCAAACCATGAACTAGGCACCCAAGTTCATATGGGATTTGATCCCATCCCCCAGATTTATTGGACAAGCAGTGAAGAACCACATGCAGTAGGAACTTCCAATTGTAAGAGAAGTTAAATTTGTAGACACTTCACCTGCTAACATCTCCACCATATCCCATTTGGATATAAGAATTGTCCAAATCTGCTTTGGGGAATTCCGTTGGAGCGCCCTCATCATGAAGCTCTAGATGCTCCCTGATGATTTGTTCAGAAATGACCAACTCCTGGCCATAGATGCTCGATCGAATGACACAAACCCCATTTAGGGTTTCAATCTGACCATTTGCCCAAAATTCAGACATATGGTTTGAGTAAATTGTGGGGTTTACAGTCAGAGCGGTGTAGTAAGAAGATTGGGTTAGGAAGGAGATGATATCTGAGAAGTCAACATCCCTTGAAGAGTCAAGGAGTGCGACTTGGTTGTGCTGGGGGTTAAGTGCCATTGAAGAAAGTTACAGGAAGATAGTTCGGAATAGGGTAAATTGAAGATGAAGAAAGCTTTTAGGGCAGTAATTTTGGTAAAAAGGATGTAAATGATTAGCCGGAGGTATTTAAATGGGTGGAATGGCGGTTTAAAGGGGGTTTGGATAAGACGATGTGAGGTTTCAGTGGATGATGTGACATGGGCGGTAAGGTTAGTCTATTTAAATAATCCAACATCATTAACAAAATCTTTACTTTTTACAGAGTGGGGCCCAAAAGATTTCTGTTACACAGTAAAATCTTTCTTCCGGGTATAAAGCATTTCGAAGGTAATGTTCTTCCGAAGGCAAATTTACTTTCGAAGGTAAATTGATTACTTCCGAGAGTATATGTTGCTTTTCAAATGGAGTGTGTTAAAAGCTTCGGAAGTAGATCTGATATGAAATCAATCGCTTCTTCCGAGACTTAACACTCTTCCGAGAAGAAAATTATCCTGGGAGAAATTTGCTTCGGAAGATATGTTAAATATCTTCCGAGCGTTAATTTCTCTTCGAAAGAATTCATACTTAGATAAAATTTAAAAATATATTTTGTAACTGAGCTTAGATTGTTTTGACATAAGTCTTTACATATTAAAAGGTTTTCAAATGTGATCAACTAATCAAGGTTTATCATCCCAATAGCAGTAATGAGATATTTAAATCTTTGTTCTTCAAAGGATTTGGTGAACAGTTAGCATATTGTTCATTTGGGTCAACTTTGATTAGCTTGATAAGAATTTCTCATAAATATCTCTAATGAAATGATACCTGATATCAATGTTCTTAGTCTTGGAGTGCTTCACTGGATTTTCAGTAATGGATATAGCACTGTTGTTGTCAATATGGATAGGAGTGCTCATGAAGTTGAATCCATAGTCTATCATCTGGTTTAGAATCCACAGCAGCTGAGCACAGCAACTTAGCAGCAATGTATTCAGCTTCAGCAGTTGATGTAGAGACACAGGATTGCTTCTTTCATTGCCATGAGATGATCCTTCCACCAAGAAATTAACATCCACCAGATGTTGATTTCTTATTGATATTGCAGCCACCATAATCACTGTCAGAGTAACCATAGAGATTGAAATCACTATTTCTTGGATACCAGAGACCTAGTTTAGGTGCTCCTTTAAGGCATTTAGAATTCTCTTGGCAGCTATTAGGTGAGACACCTTTGGAGCAGCCTGATATATTGCACAAATGCAAGTTGCAAACATGATATCAGGTCTACTTGCTGTGAGATACATTAGAGAACCAATAATCGCTCTGTACTGATGTTGATCAGTATCCTCCCCCTCAGAATCAGGGCAGAGATTGTGGTTTCTGGGTATAGGTGTTTTTGCTGCTTTACAATCTTTCATATCAAATCGTTCTAAGATATCATTGACATACTTAGATTGATTGATAAAGAACCCTTCCTTCATTTGCTTTACCTGAATTCCAAGGAAAAAGTCCATTTTTCCCATGGAACTCGTCTCAAACTTCTTCTTCATAATGCTCTCAAAGTCTTTACACATTTGGTCATTTGAAGAACCAAATATGATATCATCAACATAGACTTGAACGAGCAAGATGTCCTTCCTAGACTTTCTTAAGAAAAGAGTCTTATCAATGGTACCTCTAGTGTAACCATTCTTCAGGAGAAACTGAGACAATGTCTCATACCACAGCCTAGGTGCTTGGTGCAGCCCATATAGAGCTTTATCCAATTTGCACACATAGTTGGGATGCTGTGGCTCTTCAAATCCTGGAGGTTGGCATACATAGACTTCCTATCTATATCCCCATATAGAAAGGCACACTTGACATCAAGCTGGTAGACAGTGAAACTCTTAGATGCAACATAAGCAAGGAAGATCCTAACTGCCTCAAGTCTTGCAACAGGTGCAAAGACATCAGTATAATCGATTCTCTCCTCTTGAGTGTATCCTTGAACCACCAGTCTTGCCTTGTTCTTGATAATCAAGCCTCTATCATCTCTCTTGTTTCTAAAAACCCATTTAGTCCTATAGGTACTTGACCAGATGGTAGCGGACATAGGTTCCAAACCTTTTGTCTTTTGAATTGAAGCAACTCCTCTTGCATTGATTCAACCCAACTACTATCTTTCAAGGCATCTTCACCTTTTTGGGTTCCATTTGGGATAAAAAGCATGAGTACAAATAGACATTCCCATTGTGAGTTTGTCCTCTTGTTCTCACGCCTTCAGAGACTTCCCCTATGATGTTTTAGCTAGATGAGTGTTATGAGTCCTAAGCCTAGGAATCACCTCCATTGCAAAGATAAATCCAAATTGGACATAGTTTGCTCAGGAGCTTGAATACTTGGTCCAGCTGTTGTTTCAAACTCATTCAATGAGGACTGATTGAATGAAAGAGAAAAACATCATCATTTGATTGCTGTCAAGCATCATCAACAGTTGCCTGTTCCTTCAAGATGTTGCTTTCATCAGCTTAGTGTAGTGCAGGGTCACCTGAAGATATTTGAAAGTCAGCAGGTGAACTCCTTGTTGAAGCACCACTATCTCTTGAGATGGTTATACTGTCAGATCTTTCAATAGTGGGAACTTGATTTGCTGCAACTCTTAGAGAACTTGGAATAGGTCTGGGAAGCTCAAACAGTTGATCTTCATCAGAGTCACTTTGAGCACCTGTTCCAGCTGAAACATTCTCACAAGATGGTTTAGAATAGTTTGGAAACAATTCTAAATCAAAGATATGTTCAGGGCCATTCCCCCTAACACAAGGAGTGTGCTCATTGACTACAATGTTGGAAGATTCCTCAAATTGTTGATTTTTAATATTATAAACTCTATAAGCTTTAGAGTAAGAGGAATATCCAACAAAGATAAATCATCCGACTTTTCAGCAAATTTTGCCAAATTGTCTTTTGTGTTAAGTATGGTACACCTGCTGCCAAAGGACCTTAGAAAGCCAATGAACGGTGGCCTCTTGTTCCATAACTCATAAGGGGTTTTTCCATGTGGCTTTACTACAAGAACTTTGTTCTGCACATAGCATGCAGTGCTAACTGCCTCTGCCCAGAATGTTAGAGGCAGCTTTGAATCAGCTAACATAGTCCGAGCAGCCTCAATAAGTGTCCTATTCCTCCTCTCAGCAACACCATTTTGTTAGGAGTTCTGGGAGCACTATATTGTCTGGCAATCCCTTTTGAGTTACAAAATGAGTCAAGAACTAGGTTCTTAAACTCAGTCCCTTGATCACTTCTAATTATTTTAACCTTGTGATCAACTTGATTTTCTATTTTAAAAATAAAAGATTTCAAAGTTTCAGCAGTTTCATCCTTGGTTCTTAAAAAGAATACCCATGTAAATCTAGTAAAATCATCAACAATCACAAGGCAATATGATTTCCTTCCAATGCTCATTATACTTGTGGGACCAAATAGATCCATGTACAATAAGTGTAAGGGGGTGGTGATGGAGTTAACAATTTTGGATTTATGAGATGCCCTGTGTTGTTTCCCTTTCAGGCAAGCAACACAGTTATCTTTGCGGAAAAATTCCTTTTTAGGCAAACCATGTACCAAGTTATTTTTAGCCAATTTATTCATTGTCTTAAATTTTACATGACACATTCGTTTATGCCATAGTGTTGACTCATCACCATCAGCTTTGGAAAGAAAGCATGATACTTCTCCATTGGGGAAGCATTGTTCATATCCAGCTTGTACATATCCCCTTCCTGGGAGATCTAAGAAGCACCAATTCCTGAGGAATTGTCATCCTGGGTTGAGGATAATGCACTCATGTTCTGTGAAGAGCATTTGATGCTTTTGATCAAAGAATTGAGAAACACTTAACAGGTTGTGTTCAAGCTGTTTGACAAAATTAACTTTATCAACTTTAACTTTCCATTGGATATACTTCCTCTGCCAGAAATATATCCTCCGGCCTCACCTCCAAACTGGACAGGACCTCCATCATAATGTTGAAATTGTTAAAGGAGAGATCTGTTCCCTGTCATGTGCCTGGAGCATCCACTATCTACAATCCAAATGTTGTTATTCTTATCAAATGGATGTCCCTGCACATAAGATGAGATGATTAGTTTTGATTGGAAACCCAAGCCTTATTGGTCTTGGGTTCTTCCAATGATAATGAAACAATTGAACCAAAGTTTATGCATTGGGGTTCAATGGAGTCTTTGAAGAAGAGGTTTGGGCACAACATCTTCCTTGATCTTCCATTCCATCCCTTGGTTGATCGTGGAGGATGAGCTTGTTGAAGCTTTTGTAGCTTGGCATTCTTTCGAAGCTTCTTTCTTTTCAGAAGAATCCTTCTCCACCTTTTCTTCCGAAGCAATCTTCTTCTGGGATGGTTTCAAGGGGACTCTTTTATTCTTCTGAGTCTTCACAGCTTTAGCTTCCGAAGCCTTTTTCCTTTCAGAAGAAGAATCTTCTACCGAAAGCAGCCTTGCTTCAGAAACAAGCTTTCCCTTTTTCATCACTTGAACCAGTTGATATGGTCCAAATGAGAAACCTTCCCTGACTACTTCCTTTTTAACATTATTTGCATAATGTGTGCTAGCAAGATTGTAGTAACAATCTTTGGCCATGTGGTTTTGCAGACCACACATTATGCATGCAATGTTAATCTTTTGGGAACTTGAGGATTGCTGTTTCTTGTTCTTTTTCTCTTCATCAGAAACCTTTCCCTTTAACTTCTGATCCTATGGTAGGACAGGAGTGCTGGTACTACACCCCTTTCCTGAATCAGAGTTTCCAACCACCTGGAATCCAGCTGAGATGAATACACCCTTTTGCTTTGGGTCTATCTTTAGCTTGGACTCAGCCATTTTCTTGGCAGTTTTTATGGCTGCCTTAGCTCTGCTTCTTCTGGCTTTGGTGGTCAGGGTTTGATCATCATTGGCAGGGGAGGGCATAATTACCTTGTTCTTCCCTGTGATGGTCTCTATAGTTGCATCATTCTTTGACTCATGAGAAGGTGGGTCAGCAGATGGAACCTCTTGCTCTTCAGTACCACACCTTGGTTGTCTTATAGACTCATAAGAGTGTGGTGGAGCAATTTCATTGGTTCCCAACCCACCTTTGTTTTGGTAACAAAGTTTTGAGTGAGAGGATGATGCAATAATGGCTTGGAAGTTTTGCTCATAAATAGCATACTTCCTAGTTTGAGCCTCAGCTGTGACAAGCTGGGCTTGAGCCTCAGTCAATTTGGATATTAAATCCTTTATCTGAGTCTTATAGTTTGTGTGTTCATGTTTTAATAGGGACACAGTTTTCTCTAACTCCTCAATTTTTCTTTGGTAGTCAGATTCAGCCCTTTTAAAGTCAGATTTCAAAACATTTAAAGACTTAATATCAGATTTAATCTCTATATTGTAGTCCTGATATAATTAACCTTAGCAATACAGGCAGGAGTACAGAGATGTTCATATACCTTATTTTCATCTGTTCCAGCCATAAGTGCTTGAGCAGGAGTCACATCCTGTACCATGAAGCTCCAGTCAACTTCTTGAGCCATTACAGCTGTTTCAGTTGACTTTCTGATGGGCTTTGGTGTAGAGGGATGTGTGGAGGTCTGTGGGGTTCCCGGGTTGGACTTCGGAGCCTTGCATTCCCTTGTAAAATGACCAAGTTGGTTATAGTTGTAACATTTGGCCTTGGTTTTGTCAAACCCAAATTTGCTGTTGATTGGGTTCTAGGGAAATTTCCTTCTAGTTCTCTTAAAGAACTTCTTTGTTCTGTAGGTTAGAAGAGCCATTTGTTGGACTGTGTCCACGTATTCCACGTCATCCGGGCTGAAACACTGTAGATTATCAAAGCAGTATTGATAATCATTTGAGTGTCCACTTCCTGAGACAGAAGCACAACTGTCCTGAAAGGAGCTTTGCTGAGCTTGTTGAGACATTGGAGTCTCAGGAAATGTGATGTATGGCCCAGAAGAACAAGATGGCTGCTGGGTGTAAGTCAGGTATTGTTGAGGCTGGGAGATTCCTGAGCCTTCAGCAACCATTAAGGCGTTGCTAGCAGGAAGACTCAAGGGTCTGCTTGTCTAATGACCTCTCTTGCTTTCCATTTCCAAACGGTATCCATCAAGGATCCAATAAAGTTTGGTCATGGTGAGTGTATTCAGATTCTTTGTTCTCTTGATAGAGACACTGTAGAATGTCCACTCATTGGGTAATGCACTCATGAACTTTCTTGTAAGGTCTCTGAGTTCATGAGCAATTCCCACAGATTGAAGGGAAGAAATGAGATCCATGTACCTGAAATATTGCTGGCTAAGAGTCTCTCCAGCAACATAGGTGAAGTTCTCGAACTGCTGCTTCAGTGAGTCCTTCTTGGAGTCATTTGAGCTTGAGTACATTTGAGCAAGCGCATCAAACAGTTCTTTGGCAGACTTGCAATGCTCAAACCCCACCATGATAGAGTTTGGAATTGCAGTCATGAGAAAAGTCATAGCATTGCTGTCGATGTCTAGCTTCTTCCTGTCCTCATCAGAATAATCTTCAACAGCTTTTTCGATCATGGCACCGTTTCAACTAGCTACTTTTGGCTTATACGGGCCATTGACAATGGATTGCCACATCTTGCTGTCTTGATACCTGATGAAGCCTTCCATTCTTCTGCTCCAAGACCTGAAGTTTTCAGGGGTGATGATGGGTGCTTTGGTCATCGTCCCCATCTCTACTTCAGATTTGTTGAGGGCCATTTTGAGTGAGGTATAAGGAGGAGTGAAAAACAGTTTGATTAGGATGGTAAGATCTCACAATCAACAGCCTAAGAAGCTCTGATACAATTGCAGGATCGGGTTTGTCACTTAAACACTTGGATTTCTCTCAAACTCACTTATAGAAACACTCAAATCAGATGAAGTAAGATCTTTTACAAGAGTTGATAATAATATAATAAGTAGCAAGGAACACACATAAATAAATTTTCAAGGCACTTGTATATATTACTTCTCAACTCAAGATATTACAAGACTCTTACAAGCATAATGCATGAGGGTACAATGAGAAACTATATATACTAGATTTTACAGCCGGATATACTTTGATACCAGCTGGAAACCTAAGACTAAAGCATTTACTACAATGATAAAGTTAAGGTATCTTAGATAAAGTATTATCTAAGATATGGTAGTCATGAAATGTCCATGACTTACCTTTTGTCATCAACTAAAGATGGCAACTGTACTAACATAAAAATGTAAACAGTGGATTAAAGTATGGTCAACTGCATGGCTTTTGAGAAAACGCCATGCAACATCTCAGAGGTTTGCAGCGGAGTGTCAGGGAGACCATACTTATGTCCACTGGATAATAGGAGTGTCTTCCGAAGGTAAGTTGGCTTCGGAAGAACAAGTTCTTCCAAAGCCACTTATACTTCGGAAGAGGCTTCTATACTTCCGAGGCTTGAGGACTTTTGTACTTCGGAAGTTGACATCAGATCTTTCATTTTAAGTCTTGATCTTCGGAAGTAGGTTCTTTGTCTTCGGAGGTTGAAGTTTTCCTTCGGAAATAAGTTTTACACTTAGTCTTCGGAAGAGCTCCTTTTTCCTTCGGAAGTTCCACACTTAGCTTCGGAAGTCCTTTATTTGTTGTACCAAAATCTTCTAAGCGACTTGGTTTTGGTTGCACCAGCCTTTCTAGATCCAACAACTGGTCAACATCAGTATAGGGCAATTATTGGTTCTCTGATGTATCTCACAGCAAGTAGACCTGATATCATGTTTGCAACCTGCATTTGTGCAAGATATCAGGCTGCTCCAAAGGTGTCTCATGTAGTTGCTACCAAGAAAATTCTCAGATACCTCAAAGGAGCACCTAAATTAGGCTTCTGGTATCCAAGGAACATCAATTTCATTCTATATGGCTACTCTGACAGTGACTATGGTGGCTGCAATATCAACAAGAAATCAACATCAGGTGGATGTCAATTTCTTGGTGGAAGGATCATCTCATGGCAATGCAAGAAGCAATCCTGTGTCTCAACATTAACTGCTAAAGCTGAATACATTGCAGTTGCTAGTAGCTGTGCTCAGCTGCTATGGATTGATAACCAGATGATAGACTACAGATTCAACTTCATGAGCACTCCTATCCACATTGACAACAACAGTGCTATCTCCATTACTGAAAATCCAGTGAAGCAGTCCAAGACAAAGCACATTGATATCAGGTACCATTTCATTAAAGATATTCATGAGAAAAATCTAATTAAGCTAATCAAAGTTGACTCAAATGAACAATATGCTAACTTGTTCACCAAAGCTTTTGATGAACAAAGATTCAAGTATCTTATTAGAGCTATTAGGATGATAAACATTGATTAGTCTATCTCATTTGAAAAACCTTTTTAATGTGTAAAGTCTTGTGTCAAAACAATCTAAGCCCTGTTACAAAAGGTCCTTCTCTGAAATTTTCACTAAGTATAAATTCTTCCGAAGAGGAACTAACCCTCGAAAGATGTTTTACATATCTTCCGAAGCAAATTCCTCCCAGGATAATTTTCTTCTCGGATTAGTTTTTAGTCTCGGAAGAAGCGATTGATTGCAAATCAGATCTACTTTCGAAGCTTATAAAACTCTCCATTCGGAAAGCAAAACTTTACACTCGGAAGTAAGAACTTTACCTTCGGAAGTAAAAATTGCCTTCGGAAGAAAATTACCTTCGGAAATGCTTTATACTCGGAAGAAAGACTTTATGGTGTAACAGAAATCTTTTGGGCCCCACTCTGTAAAAGTAAAGATTTTGTTAATGATGTCGGATTATTTAAATGGACTAAACTTTACCGCCGCTGTCACATCATCCACTGAAACATCCCATCACCTTATCCAAACCCCCTAAGCCGCCATTTACCCATTTAAATAACCCCGACTAATCACTTTCATCTTTTTACCAAATTTACTACCCTAAAAGCTTTCTTCGTCTCCAATTCACCAAATTCCAAACTCATCTTCCTGCAACTTTCTCAAATGGCACTTAACCCTTAGCACAACCAAGTTGCACTCCTTGATTCTTCAAGGGATGCTGACTTCTCTGATATCATTTCCTTTCTTACCCAATCATCTTATTACACAGCTCTGACCGTTAACCCCACCGTTTACTCAAATCACATGATTGAATTTTGGGCCAATGGTCAGAATGAAACCCTAAATGGGGTTCAGATAACAAGGTCGAGCATTTATGGCCAGGAGTTGGTCATTTCCGAACAACTCATCAGGGAGCATCTCGAGCTTCATGATGAGGGCGCTCCTATAGAGTTCCCCAAGACAGATTTAGACAACACCTATATCCAAATGGGATATGGTGGAGATGTAAGCAGGTCTGCCATCTACAAGTTTAATTTCTCTTACAACTGGAAGTTCCTGCTGCACGTTGTTCTCCATTGCTTGTCAAACAAATCTGGGGGATGGGATCAAATCCCATATGAACTAGGGTGCCTAGTTCATGGATTGGTGAGAAGCCTCCACTTCAATTATTCAAGGTTTGTGCTAACTAATCTTATGGGGAACCTCCAGCGGGACACATTCTTCATGTATCCTAGGTTCCTTCAGCACATAATCAACTGTGAGTTGGACCAGAGTAAGCTTGTCTGTGCAGCTGCTCTGACTGTCCCTCAAATGAGGCCGACCATCTTCAAGACTTTGAAGAAAGTGTCCACCAATTTCACCGAAAGACATACTGCACTTCTTCAAGGTATGACTGAGCCAATGGCTCCTGGTGACATCCCTATTGACCCCACCGGTGATGAACCGACACCAGCAACTACCCTCACATTGCCAAATCTACCTACTCACCCCATTACTATCACATACCAAAGACGCCCCAAACGAACCCTTGTTCAATCTTTTCTGATTGAACAAGCTCCTCGTATTCAATCCAAAAAGACTAGAGTGGAACAATGGGATCCCACTCAGTCTGAGGTCTCACCATCCTTCACAATTGACCTCAATATGGGTATTGAGTCTCCTCAGTCTCAAACCCATGTGCCCGAAAACCAATTTGCAAACCCTCAGGGTGAGTCTTTATACTCCCCTGAGCAGCCAAAAAGGGACAACCCCACCATAGGCTCAATGCCATTAGACATTGACCAAGGTCCCGAGTCATTAGGCTTAACCTCTATATCCTTTACTGACCTATTAATAGGAACTGATGAAGAGATTATGTCTCTTTAGGGCAATGAACTTGATCCACAACACCCTCTCAAGGATCAATAGACCCTAGAGAGACCTCTTATCTCTAGTCCCCATCAGAAGCCTGTACTGAGGTGAGTCCCACTGATGTGGAGGGGACTCATGAATATTCAGCTGCCACTACTGAAGGAGCCTCAAGGGACCTTCAGGACAGTGGTAACATCATTGAGACTGAATCTATGATGACCTAGCAACTGAAATAGTTGGGACAGAGAGTGCATTCTCACAGACTTCCGAAGCACAAGTCAAAGCCTCGGAAGAACAATTTCAAACTTCCGAAGGTGAGATTGAAGCTGCGGAAGGACTATTTTCTCTATCTGATGATCTAGAAGTCACAGATGCAATCCTAGAACTTGCATCTGAGGTAAATAGGGAGGATTTTCTCACCCAACCTCTTGCTCAAACATCATCATTGACTCCAACTCCCACTACCACCACTCGACCTGAACCTTCCATCCAAGATTCCCAAAGTCTAGCACTTCCGAAGATGTCAAAGGAAAGAGGAAGATGACTGAGGAAGAGCTTCAGGAGGAAGCAAGGTTAGAGAAGCTCAAGAGAAAAGGAAGACTTCCAACTGAGAAGTTGCTCGCTGCTAGTAGCAAAGCAGCTGCAGCCAACCAGGAGGCTGTCAACAACAAAAGAAGAGTGGAAATCATTGACAGACTTGTCAAATTAGGAGCTTCGAATGAAGATGTACTCCTGCTACCATTAGAGGAGTTAGTTGAGCTTGAAAAGGTAACTTTGTTGCAAATTCAGCAAAAGGAAGAAGCAGCAAGGTTGGCCTTAGAGGAAGAAAGGGGGAAGGAGAAAAGAGAAGCTGATCAGCAGCTTAGGAGGGAAAGAATAACTTTCCTAACCTCCAGGGGTTTCTCTCTAGAAGAACTATCTCCACATAACAATGATATGATCTTATGGCTCTTCAACAAAGAGCAAGATCAAATGGAGAAGGAGAGAAAGAGAGCTGCTAGGGAAAAGCTGAGGTTGAAGAAGAAGAAGGAAGAAGAAGCAGGACTCGCTGCTGCCAGAAAGATAGGTGAAAAGGCCTGGATGAAAGACTATTTCTGGGGTGATGGCTTCTCTGGCAGGCAGGTGGATCCTATGTCTGAAAAGACTCTCCAGCAGCATGTCAGTGACATAAAGGCTAACATTCGCTCGGGGAAGAGGAAGGAGATGTATAGAAGGGGACAGGGGATGATTTTCAAACCAACCACTCAACCCAAGCTCAAACCCAACCACAACCTGAACCAATTCCTTTTTCATTCTCCATCAAGACAGAACCAACCTCTGAGCCTTACACCCCTGAACCTAAACTATCCATCCTCCATGTAAGGATTCCTATAAGTCTGATGCAGCCAAATCATCCAAAGTCTCTCTACAAGCATGCACTAAAGAACAGAAGTAGAAATGCTTCGGAAGTTTTACACCATGCACTAGAAATATTCTTAGTGTAAAATCTTCCGAAGCCAAGAACAACATCTTCCGAAGCCAAAAGTGAAGTCTTCCGAAGCTTCAAAGACAAAGTCTTCCAAAGCCAAAGAGTGAAGACAGATTTCTTCCGAATATTTTTAGATATATGCCTTTATCTGATGTACTTTACCATAAAGCTGGACCACCTTTCCGCTGCAACTCTGTAAAGTCACCAACTTACATGAGTTGGTGAAAGGTCCATGCTTTTGGATACTGTACATTGAGGTCTTGAGTCCATGCTTTCTACTTTATGTACTTTTATCCTTTTTGTAATATATTAGGATGTGAGCTATGGCATGTCATAGTCACAAGTCAAAAGGCATATATGCCTTTTGACTATACATTTGATTTTGTAGTTGTCTAGTCAATTGTATCCAGCTGGCTTTCAAAGTATGGTCGGCTGTAGGATGTAGTATAAAGTATCTCAAGTACTTGTAACTTTCCATCGATGCTTTGTAACTTGTAATAGAACTTGAGAAGCAATATACAGCATTCTTGAAAACAAAATACTTGTGTTGTTTTGCAATCTTGTTCTGTCTCACTTTTACTTGTGTTCTTAGCATCTTTCACTAACAAGTTAACCAGTCCCCTATTTGATCTGTTAAGTGTTCTAAGCAACTCTCCTCATTGTGTTGTTGTGTTGTAAGTGCATACCCTTCACCGGTCCTGCATTTGGTATCAGAGCATTTTAGGCTCTTGATATAAGATCTCACCATCTTAAGATCCCTCACACACACAAAATACTTAACAACTCAAATAGAAGTTATAACCAAAGCTGATATGGAAACTGGGACTATGACAAAGTCTCCATTGATCACTTCTGAAGACTTTGATACTTGGTGTCAAGGAATGGAAGGCTTTATCAAGTCTCAAGACTCCAGGATGTGGTACTCTGTTGTTGAAGGACCTTACATACCAAGCACCACTTCTGCTACTGGTGGTGGTATGATTCCTAAGGCTGTGGCTGATTACTTAAAGCAGATAGAAAGAAAATAGAGATTGATCAAAAAGCCATGACAACCCTTCAAACTGCCCTTCCAAACTTCATCTACAGAGGCTTCAAGAAGTGCAAAACTACCAAGCAACTATGGGAGAACAAGAAGGATCTCCCGAAGCTTCTGAAGCTGATGTATGAGGGGTCTACTAAAGGAAGGGAGAACAAGAAGGATCTCCTGAAGGAGCAGTTTGAAAACTTCACCTTCAAGGCAGGTGAAACCATGACTCAACAATACTTCAGGTATGTTGAGATTGTGGATACTCTAATGGATGTTGGAGTAACTCTTGAGAACGGGGACGTTGTAAGGAAGTTTATGTCCTCTCTTCCTAGACAATGGGCACATTATTGTGTTGTTATCAAGGGGATTGAGAACCTTAAGACTCTTACTCTCACAGAGTTGTATGGTATTCTTAGTGGCTACCAGATGGAGATGAACATGCAAAACTCATCTAGTAACTCCAGCAATCAACTGAGTTCAGCCTTCCATGTGGTTGAAAGGGAAAGCATTGAATCACAGCATCATCTTATATGCTTCCCTGATAACTTAAAAAAGGGCCCTTTCATCACCTTCCCAGAGACTCCAAGGAAAAGCTACACTCAAGGAAGTCCTTTCCAAGAGACAAGTTCTTCTCATGCCTTTGTCTCTGCTAATGAAACTTCAGGCAACTTTCTCTTCACTCTTGAAGATTTGGACTGTACCCATCCAGATGATCTGGAGTACATGGAGATAGTCCAGCAGATGGCTCTTCTCACTCACAGAGCCAAGAAGTTCTACAAGAGGACAGGGAGAAAGTTTCCAAGCAATGCAGCTAGTGGAAAGTTTGGGCTGGACAAAAGCAAAGTAAAGTGTTACAACTGTAACCAGATGGGACACTTTGCAAGAGAGTATAAGGCACCAAGGACAAATGGTGGCCAAGCACAAACCAGACCAAACTACACTGAGAAAGCCCCCTAGAATGAGAAGCCAAAGCAGCAAGCTACAGTTGTTGTTGAAGAAGGAGGCTTTGACTGGAGCTTTCAAGTAAAAGATGCATCTCCAAACCAAGCACTCATGGCAGACCACGATGAAGCCAAGCTATTGGAACATCTTTGTACTCCTGAATGCATTGCTAAAGTTAATAGATAAAGGTCCTATAATTTAGAAATGAGATCTGACCTTGAGTCCTTAAATATTTTAAAAGTTGATTTTAAAAGAGCTGAAAATGTTTATAAACTAAAGATAGAGGACTTAAAGAAAACCATTTCAACTCTTAAACATGAGCATACAAACTCCAGGACTCGGTTCAAAGATCTCATTACTAAATTAACTGAATGCCAGGCTGAGCTTGTGATCAGCAAAGCCAAGGCAGAAAAATGTGTTCTTGAATAAGAGACCTTCAAGAACATAATATCCTCATCCTTGCATGCAAAAGTTTGTTATCAAAATAAGTAGGGACTTGTGAGATAGCTCCTTCACACACAATCTTGTCTGTAAGATCTCCTAGGTGTGGAACTTGTGAAGATGAGCTTCCCCTCATAGATCCTGTGACTGAAGAGGATGAAGAGGAGATGGTGGAGAATGACTCTGAGAAGAGTGAAGAAGAGCATTCTAAGAAGGGTCACCATCCCTCTGAGGAGAGCAAAGCTGTTGGGATGACCAAGTCAAGAAGAAAGAACTTGATTAGGAAGGCTAAAAGAAAGTCCAAAAAGGCTCAAGAGATCAAGGCTACCTTCAATTCTGCACAAAAAAAGTCTTCATCTCTGCAGGATTTGAAGTAGTAAAGGCTGAAGACACAAACTTGAACTCCATCAACAAGAGTTCTACTTCATGTCGAAATCATCCCATCATCAAGAAGAAGGCTGATCAGTTGTGCATTGCTGCTATACAACCTGAACCATCCTGCTCCAAAGGTAGTTCTATCCCCACAAGAATTGCCACAGCATCTACAAAAGTGAAGATGGAGAAGGAAAGTGATCAAGTTCTGCCTTGTTCACAAAAAAGAACTCCAATAAGGAAGAAAAAGGATTGTGTTATATGTGGGAGTACCTCTCATCTTGCTAAGGATTATGTCTACAATCCAAGGAGTACTCTCCACATGACCAAGAATGAAACTTCTAAGAGTTTGGAGAAGAAGAAGCAAGCTTCGGAAGGAAAATCTGTTTCCTTCGGAAGCTCCAAAATAAAGAAGAAGACAAGTGGAAACTTGCCTTCGGAAGAAAGGAATACTCCGAAGCACTGAAGCCTGCTGCAGTAAAGCAAGATCTTCCGAAGGGCCGGACATCAAAACTTCCAAAGTCATCAAAACTTCTGAAGTATTGAAGGTCAAGTCTAAGCTTCCAAAGGTGGTATGGAAGTCAAAGAAATACCAAGCAGCTGAAAGTTCTTCATCAACATCAACAAATGATCCCTCTAGCATGACTATAGGATCAATTACTATTGCATTGTCTTCAACTTCCTTTGATGAGCCCAAGACCAATGAGGCTTGGGTTTCCAAATGTAACTAATCATCTCTTTTGTGCAGGGACAGCTCAAGACAAACAGAAATGTATGGATCATTGATAGTGGCTGTTCCAGGCACATGACAGGCAATAGGTCACTACTTCAAAAGTTTGAAAGAAATAATGGAGGACCAGTTGATTTTGGAGGAGATGTAGGAGGTTACATTACTGGAAGGGGCATGGTCATAAATGGTAAGCTCAGCATTGAGATGGTAAACTTTGTCAAGGAGTTTGGGTACAATCTTCTGAGTGTATCCCAATTTTGTGATCAGAGTCATAACATGCTCTTTACTGAGCATGAGTGCATTGTTCTCAGGCCCGGGGTGGTCATTAATCATGAGCACATCTTGCTCAGAGCCCCCAGGAAAGGGAACATGTACAAGATGGACTTGCAAGAAACATCTCCCTCAGGAGAATGTGCCATGTAAACTTTAAAAACATGAATAAATTAATTAAGAATGATTTGGTAACTGGAATACCAAAGAAAGAGTTTACAAGTGATGACCATTGTGTTGCATGCCTAAAAGGGAAGCAACACAAGGTATCTCACAAGCCAAAGGAAAGAAACTCCATCATTAATCCCCTACACTTATTACATATGGATCTCTTTGGCCCCACCAGTGTAATGAGTCTAGGAAGAACCTCTTATTGTTTGGTGATCACAAATGATTTTACAAGATTCACTTGGGTCTTCTTTCTTAGAACTAAGGATGAGACTCTTGAGATTCTAAAGAATTTCATCTTAAAGATTGAGAATCAATGTGATCACAAGGTCAAAACCATAAGATGTGATCAAGGAACTGAATTCAAGAATCAAATCCTTGATACATTTTGTGATGAAAAAGGTATTACAAGACAATATAGTGCTCCCAGGACTCCTCAGCAAAATGGTGTTGCTGAGAGGAGAAACAGGACACTAATTGAAGCTGCAAGAACTATGTTGTCTGACTCTAAACTGCCCATCATCTTCTGGGCAGAGGCAGTGAACACTGCTTGCTATGTGCAAAACAGAGTTTTAGTGGTTAAGACACATGGTAAGACTCCTTATGAACTTTGGCACAAGAGAAAACCCTTCATTGGTTTTCTCATATCATTTGGATGTCCTTGCACTATCTTGAATACCAAGGATCAAATTGCCAAGTTTGCTGAGAAATCAGATGATGGACACTTTATTGGATACTCTTCTCAAGCTAAAGCTTATAGATTATACAATCTCAAAACTAGAGTAGTTGAGGAGTCAGCCAATGTGACTTTCATTGAGCACACTCCCAATGTGAAAGGTTCTGGTCCGGATTGGCTATTTGATCTTGATTTAGTTACCAGCTGTTTTAACAAATCTAGTGAGAATGTTTCAGGATCTACAGATATATTACCAACAGGTGATCCTGACCCAAGATTTGAGCTCAGAAGACCTTCAGGTTACACATCTTCAGCTCCAGTGGTAACTATTCCTTCAAATAAAGCTTCTACCAGCACATCAATGACAAATCCTGCTTATGCTTCTGGAGTGCCTTCAAATTCCAGCTTAGAGGCACAAAACTCAGAAGAAGGAGCTTCAAATGTTGGAGAAAATGGTGGTGGTGAAAGTGATCAAGAATTTCTTGATGCTGATAACCACTGCATTGAAGACAACATCAATGATGTCACACACTCATTGGATCAAGTCAATCTTGATAAGTGTGGTGATGTGGAGGGTGAATCTTCTCTGCCAGATCAAAAATTTTCAAATCTAGATCTGTCTAAGCAACTTGCTGTGATCCCTCAGTTAAGGATCCACAAGTCTCATCCTACCACAAACATCATTAGAGGTGTTGATTCAGGGGTGAGAACAAGAGGACAAACCCATGAAGCAAATGTTTGTCTTCACTCTTGTTTCTTATCCCAGATAGAGCCAAAGAAAATTGATGAGGCTCTAAAGGATGGAAGTTGGGTTGAAGCTATGCAAGAGGAGCTGGTTCAATACAAAAGGCAAAAGGTTTAGAAGCTATGTCCTCTCCCTCAAGGGAAGACTACCATAGGAACCAAATGGGTTTTTAGGAACAAGAAGGATGATATAGGATTTGTCATCAAAAACAAGGCAAGACTAGTTGTTAAAGGATATACTCAAGAAGAAGGAAATGACTACACATATGTTTTTGCTCCTGTGGCAAGACTTGAAGCTGTTAGAATATTCCTAGCTTTTGCTACATCCAAGAATTTCAAGGTCTACCAACTTGATGTCAAGTGTGCTTTTCTTTATGGGGTGATTGATGAAAAGGTGTATGTCAGACAACCACCTGGGTTTGCAGATCCTGATCATCCTAATTATGTTTGCAGGCTTGATAAAGTTCTATATGGGCTGCACCAAGCACCAAGAAAGTGGTACGAGACTCTATCTCAGTATCTCTGTCAACATGGCTACAAAAGAGATACTATAGATGGAACTCTCTTCACCAAAGGAACAGGAAATGACATAATGCTAGTTCAAGTATATGTGGATGACATTATCTTTGGGTCAACTAATCCAAAGCTCTGTAAAGACTTTGAAAAGCTGATGAAAGACAGGTTTGAAATGAGTTCCATGGGGGAACTCAATTTCTTTCTAGGAATTCAAGTGAAGCAAGTTGACAATGGCATCTTCATAAGCCAGTCAAAGTATGTACATGACATACTTAAAAGGTTTAACATGACTGAATGTAAGGATGCTAAGACACCCATAGCCAGAAATCACTCCCTTGGACCTGATCTTGAGGGGGAGTGTGTTGATGAACATCTCTAGAGGGCAATGATTGGGTCTCTTATGTTCCTCACAGCTAGCAGGCCAGATATCATGTTTGCTACATGCATTTGTGCAAGATATCAAGCAAACCCTAGGATGTCACACCTGGTCACTGTCAAAAGAATTTTAAGATATCTCAAAGGTGCTCCATCACTTGACCTTTGGTATCCAAAGAATTCTGACTTTAATTTGTTTGCTTATACAGATAGTGACTATGGTAGTTGCAACATGACTGCAAAGTCTACATCAGGGGGATGTCAATTTCTTGGTGGAAGAGTAGTCTCTTGGCAATGCAAGAAACAATCCTGTGTGTCTGCATCAACTGCTGAGGCTGAATACATTGCTGCTGCAAGTTGCTGTGCTCAAGTGCTTTGGATTCAAAATCAGATGTTGGACTATGGATTTAACTTAAAAGAGACTCCCATCCACATAGACAACAATAGTGCTATCTCCATCACAGAGAATCCTGTGCACCACTCAAGGACAAAGCATATTAATATCACGTATCATTTGATGAGAGATAACTTTGAAAAGGGATTAATCAAACTAGTCAAAGTTAATACAAATGAACAATATGCTGATCTGTTCACCAAAGCTTTTGATGAGCAGAGATTTAAGTATCTTGTACTAGCTATTGGGATGATTAACTTTGAATAGCTTTTCTTAAAACTTAATCATATTTATTTCTAAAACCTGTGTGTCCTAAGTTGTCTATTACCTTTGAATAGCTTTTCTTAATACTTTACAGAGGTGGGACCGACATCCAGATTTCAAAGTTTATCCTTTTTCATTAACTTTGTCCCAAATCCTTTTCACATAAATGCCCAACGGTTCCCCCCCTCTTTCACTATCTTCCTCAATTACACTATTCCTTAAACCTAAATTCTCCCAAATCACCTTTTGTTCTTCATCTTTCTTCATCCTTAAGCTTCTAAAATGGCCAACCTAAACCTCAAAAACAACCCAGATTTCTCCATGCAACTTCACAGGCAACATAACCAAGTTGCTCTGTTAAGCTCGAAGAAAGATGAAAGTTTCTCAGAGATTTTCCGTTTCTTAGCTCTATCAAACTACTCCATCTCCCTAGCCATTGATCCAACTCTCTATGAGGATGATCTGCTTGAATTTTGGAAGACCTGCCAAGAGGTCATTATGGATGGGGAGAAGGCACTGTCTGCCATAGTGCAAGGGAGGACAATCTTCATCACTCTGGCCATCATAAACACTCATTTGCAGCTGGATGATGAAGAAGGTGAGTTGTCCTTCCCAAAGGAAGCTTTAAATCATTCCTTTGAGCAGATGGGCTATGAGAAAGATTTCTCTGTAAAGACCTTCAGGAAAGGAAAGGTCTCATCCCAGTGGAAATACCTGCTTCATGTGGTTGTCCACAGCTTGTCAAAAAAGCATGGAGGGTGGGACCAGATTCCTGAGGATCTCTCCTTCATAGTACATGGAATGGTTCAATGGGTCAAGTTCAGGTACTCTCAATTTGTTTTTACAAATTTGCTTGCTAACTTGGACTCCTTAGAGTATTATATGTTTCCTAGATATGTTCAACACATTCTTAACTTTGAACTGGGCTCACAGTTAAGGGAAACATATAATATTCTTAAATGGGACTGATGAAGCCCGACATCTTTAAAATTATGAAGAAGCCAACTTTAGGCTTCTCAGGGGTAGAAACAGCCCTAGTCCCAAAAATGTTAGAGCTCATTGCTCAAGGTGACAACCTAGCAATACAAGCTAGTGTTGAACCCACATCTTCTACCTCTCAACCACCAAAAAGGCCCCAAGTCACCCTCACCTACCAAAGAAAATCCAAATGAACCCCTACTCAAGCTATTGAGCCTGTGCAGGCCCTCATATACTCACCCATACAGGAGGAAGTGGACACTGGAGCTCCCACTTCCCCTGAGGAGCAAACCATTCCCATCTCTTCAACAATCAGGGCTGAGTTTCCTCATGCTCACCCTGATGAGCTCAAAAGCCCAACTGCCTTAAGCCTTCACTCTGAGTCCTAACACTCAAGTGAACAACCTTCAGGGGACAGTTACCATCCCCATCCATTAGACTTAAACCAACCCATTCCCAACCTCTCATTCTATACTAATGAAGACTTAGGTTTCAATGGGTACCATGAGTCTCTCTACTCTTCCCCTACTCAAAGAGAGATGAGTACTCCTGAGTCTCCTTTGTCTAGCCCACATCAGTCACCCATAACTGAGGTGGATACTTCTGAACCTGTTCAGGATATTCATATGGAAGAGGCTCTCACTTATGCAAGTGATTACATTATTAAGACCTCAACCATGGCAACTGAGCCCATTGATACCTCACTGAGGATGTCAATGTGCAGAGGAAATCCAGCAGCCAAGAACCTGAGGCTCGTGGTGAGAGAGAGGACTTTGGTCCAATAATCTCATCCCCCAATGATTCTTCTGATGAAGAAGAGGGGAATCTGAGACTAAAGGTGCAAAAACTGCCAAAACATGCTCCTATTTAGTCTCTAAGGTTAGTCACCTTGAATCTCAGGTGACTACCCTGCATAATAGGGTCAATGATCAACAACTTGAGATATCTTATCTCAGCGACAAACTAGCTAGGAGACCTTTAAGAAGAGTTCAACCAGGAACACAAGAACCTGTGAATGTGATTGACCTAACCTCTAGTTCACCTATGCAAGAGGGTGATGCTACCAAAAAGGGGGAGAAAGTCATTACAGTCACAGAACCTGGGAGTTCTTCAGGGAGTATGGACATTGAGGATTCACCATCCTCGCTTGCAACTGTGCATAGTCAGCAACTTCCTCAAGTTCAGATTAATGTGGACATAATAGACTCTGTCATTAGGAGTCTCTTTGAGGAAGTCATTCCAAGGGTTGTGTCATCTCCACCTCAAGGAACTTCAAACTACATTATTGGGTGGAGGTATGATGCTGATAGAAGAGCCCTCATTCTTCACAGAGTTCAAGGGCAGCAAGAAGTGTTCAATTTTCAGACTTTGGACTACTATGAAGGTCTTGACCTGATCAACATGCCACTTGTCAACCCAAGCAAATCAAGAAAAGCTGACACGTTAGCACTCAGGATTGAAGACAGAATTACTGAAGAGTTCAGCCTTAGAAGGAGACAAAGGCAATCAGGTAATATCATTGGTCAACTGGATACTGAGGCAGACCCTGAGATTAGCTTCAAATGGAAAACCTTGGCTGAAGGCCCAGTGATAGAGCCTGAAAGCCCTGTCACACAAACAACTGCTTTAGAAATTCATTCCCTCAGTGAAACACCTGCTGGTGAAGGTGTCTCACAACGTCTCTCTGGCCAGAGCTTGGATGCTACACTAAGCAATGAAGGCCAAACCTCTATCCACCCTAAGTCATAAAGGTCTGTGGGTGACAAAGGGAAAAGGATTTTGACTCCTGAGGAGATTGAGGAGAAGGAGAGAGAGAGAGGAAGAGGAAGCTAAGGGAAGAAAGTTCATCTGGGTCCTTTGGCTTTATGCAAGCTGCAATTAGGGCTGCCCCCAGACCAAACACTCAAGAAGATGAGTTGAG
Organism: Flaveria ramosissima; assembly: GCA_025215565.1. Taxonomy (NCBI): domain Eukaryota; kingdom Viridiplantae; phylum Streptophyta; class Magnoliopsida; order Asterales; family Asteraceae; genus Flaveria; species Flaveria ramosissima. The sequence continues at coordinate 78,086,677 of CM046037.1, read as the reverse complement.
GGCAGTCAGGATTACTTACCTGCAGACTAGGAACTATGACATAGATAAGAATATATCTCTCCCCTTAGAGCAATTAAATGAACTGGCTGACATGGAAGTGTCAAGAGAGATGAAGGAAAAAGAGGATGTAAGATTACTTCTCCAATTCAAAGAAGAGAAGAGACAGAAAAGATTATACAAGCATGATCCAACTCTCTCCCCAGTTCAGGGAAGTCTTGTGCAAGAGGATGTGGCTGTTATACAAGAACCTCAGGTAGACAAGGAAACAGATAGGCAAAACATGATCAACTACCTGAATGCCACAGGTTCTTCCCTTGTCCTTTGAGTACATTGAGTTTGAGTATCTCAAACAGCTTGAACTTCAAGTGCTCAAAGAACAAAAGGCAACAAAAAGAAAGATGAGGGAAGATGCTGCAAAGTCAAAAGCTATCATCCAAAAGAGTATGAAAAATTTTGCTGACAGACAAAGGATGATGAGCTTCTTGAAGTTGTATCGATTCTCTAGAAGGAGACTTGGCCCCATGTTTCTATCCACAATGGATGAGCTTATCAGGGTAATCAAGCAGAAGATCAAGAGTGGAGAGCTGATTGACTTATACTCTCCTCCAAGTCAAATCCCACCTGAAGTGGAGGTTAAGGTTGAACAACCTGAGACAACACAACCAGTACCTCCTGCTGAGCCTCAGCAAGCTTCATCTTCTAATCCACAGCAGGGTCAAACTCCCTCTCCTTCTGAACCTGTGAGGGAGGAACACCCAACTGAGAAAGAAAAGGATGATCAACAAGGTGCTACAGACCAGTCTTCTCAGTTAAAGTCTTCTAAGAGGAAGAAGAGCATGGCTTTTAAACCAAAGTCTAGATGAAAAAGCCTGAATCATCCACCTCTACACCTCAGGCTGAGTCAGATCAATCTGAGGAAGTGCATGAAGAGGCAGCCCAATTAACTCCAATTCAAGTGGCTCCTCTTACAGTTGAGACACCCATTTTATCCTAGACCTTCACTACTAATCCATAAAGATGGCATGTTATCAGAGATCAAGGTGTTGAGAATAACTATACATGGCAAGACATAATCAACTTACCTCTGCATGATCTCTTTGAGATGAGAAGATATTATGAGAGTCTGAATGATCCTGACCATCTAATGAAGAAGGGTATGGTCATCATTGTGCTGAAGACTACAAACATCTGAAGATCTTCTAAATGTTTTGGTAGCATCAGCCTAGGGGGAGTTTGTAAGGATTCCTATAAGTCTGATGCAGCCAAAACATCCAAAGTCTCTCTGCAAGCATGCACTGAAGAACAGAAGTAGAAATGCTTCGAAAGTTTTACACCATGCACTAGAAATATTCTAAGTGTAAAATCTTCCGAAGCCAAGACCAACATCTTCCGAAGCCAAAAGTGAAGTCTTCCGAAGCTTCAAAGACAAAGTCTTCCGAAGCCAATGAGTGAAGACAGATTTCTTCCGAAGACCTTTAGAGATATGCCTTTATCTGATGTACTTTACCATAAAGCTGGACCACCTTTCCGCTGCAACTCTGTAAAGTCACCAACTTACATGAGTTGGTGAAAGGTCCATGCTTTTGGTAACTGTACATTGAGGTCTTGAGTCCATGCTTTCTACTTTATGTACTTTTATCCTTATTGTAATATATTAGGATGTGAGCTATGGCATGTCATAGTCACAAGTCAAAAGGCAGATATGCCTTTTGACTCTACATTTGATTTTGTAGTTGTCTAGTCAATTGTATCCAACTGGCTTTCAAAGTATGGCCGGCTGTAGGATGTAGTATAAAGTATCTCAAGTACTTGCAACTTTCCATCGATGCTTTATAACCTGTAATAGAACTTGAGAAGCAATACACAGCATTCTTGAAAACAAAATACTTGTGTTGTTTTGCAATCTTGTTCTGTCTCACTTTTACTTGTGTTCTTAGCATCTTTCACTAACAAGTTAACTAGTTCCCTATTTGATCTGTTAAGTGTTCTAAGCAACTCTCCTCATTGTGTTGTTGTGTTGTAGGTGCATACCCTTCACCGGTCCTGCACTCCAACCTAAAACACTTGCCAGAACCCAAACACCACAACCTACCCAAAAACCTCCCAAACCATCCCCTCAGCCTTCGAAACATCTCTCCTTAGAGGAGTTCAAGGCAATCAAGACAAAGTTTATTAACTGTACAACCCTGAGCGATATCTCTTGTGAGGAGGAGTCTATCAAACTTACTTATGTTGATGGATCCTCATGTTCCCTCACTAGAGATCAGTTTCTTGATCTGCCCAGAGGCACATTGGACCAAGCTGCAAAGCTCTTTGGCCTCAACTCAGATTCATTGAATGAAGAAGAGAAGAAGCTAAGGAGAAGGCTGGTGACTCTACCGGATATGAAGAAACGAGACAAGGTACCAAGACAACCCCTTGTGCCTAGGAAGAAGATTATCCATTGGAGGTTCGAAGACTCTTCTCACAACTTTGTTGTTGAGAGAGAGAGTGGAGAGATAATCAGGCTAAATACCTCATCTCTGCTACACTAAAGCAGATTTGATATTGCTGAGTTAGCAGAGAAGCCACTCTCTAACCCCTCCAACTCTAAGGTAGCTGCTCATATCACAAATCATATAAGTAGTCTTCATCTGGCCGAGCTAACTACTAGGACCAAGATTGAAGAAGTGTTGAAACTAAGAGAGGATGAGAAAAGGAAAGGATTAGCAAACAAAGGCAAAGCCTTTCTTCAAATGGTTGAGGGTCCCGAACTTGAATCCATAGTTAAATGGGAGTATGACTATAACTCCCGTCAACTAACTTTTTTCAGGGGAGAATAACAAAGGGTACATGTCATTCAGAGTGATAGACTGGATCTTCGATCCACTAATGATTTGTACAAACTTCTCAGCACCACTTAAGGGAAGAACAAGGAAACAGAAAAACATCTTCGGTCCCTGGTGCTGAAGGTTTTGAGATATAGAAATAAGTGAGGTTTTGGTAGCATCAGCCTAGGGGGAGTTTGTTGGATCTAGAAAGGCTGGTGCAACCAAAACCAAATCACTTAGACTATTTTTGGGTGCAACTAATAAAGGACTTCCAAAGCTTAAGTGTGGAACTTTCGAAGGAAATGGAGTTCTTCCGAAGACATAGTGCAAGATCATCTTCCGAAGGAAAACTACAACTTCCGAAGATAAAGTATTCACTTCCGAAGTTCAAGACTTAGAAGAAAAGATAAGAAGTCAACTTCCAAAGTATGAATATATGAAGAAGTCACCTCGAAAGAAGTAGCCTCTTCTGAAGTCTAAGTGGCTTCGGAAGAACTTGTTGTTCCGAAGCCAACTAACCTTCGGAAGAAACTACTATGAAGCAGTGGACATTAGTATGGTCTCTCTGACACTCCGTTGCAGACCTCTGAGATACTTCATGGCGTTTTCTCAAAAGCCATGTTGTTGACCATACTTTATTCCACTGTTTACCTTTATCAGTTAGTACAGTTGCCAACTTTAGTTGGCGACAAAAGGTAAGTCATGGACATGTCATGACTACCATATCTTAGATAATACTTTATCTAAGATACCTTAACTTTAGCATTGTAGTATATGCTTTAGTCTTAGGTTTCCAGCTGGTATCAAAGTATATCCGGCTGTAGGTTCTAGTATAAATAGTTTCTCATTGTAACTCATGTAACATGCGTGTAAGAGTCTTGTAAAAACTTTGAGTTGAGAAGTAATATATACAAGTTCCTTGAAAATACTTTGTATGTTCTTTGTTACTTAGTATATTATTATCACCTCTTAGAAAGGGATTCTGCTTCATCAATCGGATTTTTGTGTGTAGTATAAGTGAGTTTGAGAGAAAACCAAGTGTTAAGTGACAAAACCCGATCCTGCACGGATGAATTTAGAAATCTGCGGAACAAATAAATTCCACAGAAGAGTAATAAGAAAAGTGGGACCCACTTCATTAAATAAATGAAATAAATGTGTTCGAGGGAGTATAAATGATGTTTTTGACTTGGAATTCATTATTCACTTTTACAGAACCTTTTTTACCTAGAAGTTCGTTAGTCAAAACCTCATCCCTCCCTCATCTGATTTCAAAATTACTCAAATCTTAAACATTAAACAAAGCTTAAACCTGATTTCAAGTCTTAATCTCAAGATGGCTAATCAATTTGCAAGGGAGCACAATGTGTGTGCGTTCTTAAATCCTGACGACCCTGTGTCGGAAGGATGCCGGGACATCATAAGATACTTATGACGATCCAGGCTCTTCTATGCTTTAACAGGAGAGCCTGTGATTCATCAAGATCATATAGTCAATTTTTGGAATTCAGCACAAATTGAGGAAGATGGAGAATCTGAAGTGATTGTGGCTGAGGTTAAGAATGAAAGACTAAGGATAGATGAGCAGACCATCAGAAGGGTACTAGAGTTGAGAGAACAAGAAGTTGGTCACCCTGATGTATTCGAGAATGAATACATAGAGAAAGTGTTCTACCTGATGGGGTATGATGGTGATTTTAACAAGGGTGAAATAAAGAAAGGGAGATTATGCAAGCCATATAGATTCTTATGTCACACTTATCTAAAGTGCATCTCCAACAGGAACTCTGGGCTTGACAGATTTTCAAGGCACATTTCATCTGGCATTTTTGGCATTTTTGAGGGAAGGACATACAACTACTCAAAGTACATTTTTAGTTGTTTGTGTGACCAAATTAGGGTGCAAAAGGCTGACAAGATGTATATGTTTCCAAGGTTCCTATAATTAATCATCAATGTTGATCTACCTGGTATAGCTAGAGATGGTGATGTGTTTGTTCAGGCACATCTAGGGAGATCTGTACTGAATAAGATCAGTGGAAGGTATGAAGGAGAAGACATGCCTATGTTTGCTCATGTAGCTGACCCCAATGCCAACATTCCCCAAGAGCTGATGTGGGATGATCAGCAGGATAGCTCTCATGGTGACACAGAGCAAGCCTCACATTCTCCACAACCTTAATCTCCAGCCAGTTAAAATACCCAACCAATTTCTCCAATTCACCCTCAATCACCAATTCAACTCCAATTACAACTTTTCCAACAACCTCCAACTCCTGAAAACCAATCAACTGAGAGCATATACACCGGTGAGACTGAGTTAGCCTGACAAGCAAGTACTGTTCAACTGTCTCTAACCAAAACTAAATCCCCTGATACTGAACCTGTCTCTCCAATCACTGATCTTCAGCAACATCAACAACAACATAAAGAGCAGGCAGATCAAGCAGCTGAGTCAAGCTCAAGCTCAGTCAGTATAGCCCATGATGAAGTAGAGGATTATGAGCTGGCTGTTGAACATCAAGAAGGGGAAGAAGAAGCCAACTATGTTGATGTGATTTCTTATCATGAAGATGATCTAAGTGAAGATGACATCCCTGTTAGCAAAAGTTATTTGGTGGCTGAATATAACAAACTTGTTAACAAGTCAAATAAAAGAAAGCAAAGAATTCAAGAGTTGAAGGGACTGATAAAGGAAAAGGAAGATCAGCTGATAAAGCAAGAATCTAGTCTGAAAAGATTAAGAGAAAACATTCAAGAAAACAATAAAGTCATTAATGCTTTGCATGAGCTTGTCAAAGAACAAAAAGAGACTATTGCACATGAGAAGGCTGAAAGAGAAAAGCTTGTGTTGGAGAGCAACAAAGCTAACAAGACTCTGCAAGAACAATTTGCTCAGCTGGAAAGAAAAGATGAGGAGATTGAGAATTTGAAAAAGAAGATAAGTGACATTGAATCAAGTGCTCCTGTAACAAACCAATCAAAAGAATCTGCTGAGACCTCAAAGCAAATCATTCAATACTCAAGAAAGAGGAGATACTTGGGGACTACAAAGAAAGAAGTGATTGATGTTGAAGAATCACCTAAAAGATCAAAACTCATATCACCTGAACACACTCCTTCAGTGGATGTTTCCACCTTGAAGCCAATTTCTCATGATGACATTGAAAGTGATGAAGAATGGAAAGAACTTACTCAAGATGAGTCTCCCAAAGATCAAAAAGAAGCAAAGGCTGATAACCTACTAACCACAAAAGACATACTTGAAGAAAGGCCAGAATCTTCAATGTTTATGACCCTAATCCACCATGGGTTTCCATATGACTTCATAGAGAGGCAGAATATGAATGAGATGAAGAACATGCTGAAGGAATTCAAGCTAGCAAGCTTGTTGGATCTAGAAAGGCTGGTGCAACCAAAACCAAATCACTTAGAATATTTTTGGTACAACAAATAAAGGACTTCTGAAGCCAAGTGTGGAACTTCTGAAGGAAAAAGGAGCTCTTCCGATGACAAAGTGTAAAACTAACTTCCGAAGGAAAACTCCAACTTCCGAAGACAAAGAACTTACTTCCGAAGAACAAGACTTAGAATGACAGATCAGAAGTCAACTTCTGAAGTATAGAAGTCCTCAAGCATCGGAAGTATAGAAGCCTCTTCTGAAGTATAAGTGGCTTCGGAAGAACTTGTTCTTTCGAAGCCAACTTACCTTCGGAAGACACTACTATTATCCAGTGGACATAAGTATGGTCTCCCTGACACTCCGCTGCAGACCTTTGAGATACTGCATGGCGTTTTCTCAAAAGCCATGTAGTTTACCATACTTTATTCCACTGTTTACCTTTATAAGTTAGTACAGTTGCCATCTTTAGTTGGTGACAAAAGGTAAGTCATGGACATGTCATGATTACCATATCTTAGATAATACTTTATCTAAGATACCTTAACTTTAGTATTGTAGTATATGCTTTAGTCTTATGTTTCCAGCTGGTATCAAAGTATATCCGGCTGTAGGATCTAGTATATATAGTTTCTCATTGTAACTCATGTTTCATGCTTGTAAGAGTCTTGTAATACCTTGAGTTGAGAAGTAATATATACAAGTGCCTTGAAAATTATTTTTGTGTGTTCTTTGCTACTTATTATATTATTATCAACTCTTGTAAAAGACTTTACTTCATCTGATTTGAGTGTTCTATAAGTGAGTTTGAGAGAAATCCAAGTGTTTAAGTGACAAACCCGATCCTGCAAAGCTTCATGATCCCAAATTGCAATTATGAAACATTCATAACCTTTCAATCATTTCAGAGAATAAAGAAGGAGTTAGGTCATTGTGACACAGCCAAGCTCAACAAATACAATATGACCTATTGGCTACAAGGTCATAACTACAAAATGCATGAGTTTAAGGGAAGAACAGCTGGTGAGCTAAGGAGGATGATGGAACATGTGATGAAAATAAAGCTAGAAACTGGTGTAAAGTTCAAAACTGAAGCTCCAAACCCATCATATGAGCAACAAAGCAAACTCCCTGCTGATCCTATAACTATTGAATCTAAATATCAGCACAAAGGGAAGGAAAAACTAATCAGAGAGCCACGTGTTGTTATCCCTGGCAATGTGTGGCCACTAGGAACAATAGTTAGAGAAATCACTGAACAGAAGTCAACCCTGATAGAGCTTTATGATCATATCACAACTCCCAGTTCTGTGGAAGAAACCAGGATTATGGCCTGGAAATATGATCAAGACTGGGATTGTGCAATCATTAAGAGAACATCTGGAAGAATCCAATACTTCCATGATGTAGAAGCATTATTGAGTCTTCCTGAGAGAGATATTAAAGATTTGCAAAGCTTAATCATCACTAAATATCCAATCCAAGCAAGGGGAAGAGATTTTTCTGTGTCTGTGGGTAGGCTGAAGACAAAATTCATAGATGATGTGCTGAAGGAGGCTAAGAGGGAAGATGCTGAGCACAGAAAGAGAAATCAAGGAAAGAAAAGAACAACATCCAACACCTCTACTCTTGTAGATGATGAATTGTTAAAGAGGGTTGGATACAGCAATAGAAATTCAGCAAGACTAAAAAGCTTTGAAGGAAATCAATATACATATCCCATAACAGAATGGGGATATGTTGAGAAAACAAAAGAGCTGGTGCTACTGAAGAATGCTGAAGGGAAGAAAGCTGATAAGATAAGAATTTTTGACCCAGTTGTGATCAAATTGCTTCACCCAAGCTATACATCATATCTACATGACAAACTCTTCCCAAAGGTAACTAATGAAAGAGCACAGAATGACCTATGTCTATATGTGCATATGATGCAAGTGATTGATAAATTGCACGCAAAGGCATACAAGAGAAGAAGACATGAAGCTGGACTACTGAAAGGATCTACATTTGAAGAAGTTTTAGATCTGAGAATCTTAGAGGAAGATGAGCTCGAAATAGTGCACAATCAAAGTGTAGTGGAGACACTTACTACTGAAGAAGATGTGCTGGGATTGAGCTTTGACACACTTCAAAAGATATGCAGAATGGAGATCAAGTACAAGTACGATGATCTAAAAGATGCATTATCATACTTTAACAAGAAAATGGTGTCAAGGATGAATGAGCTCTCAGTGTTAAAGAACTAATCACAAGTTTCTAAGCCTAAAGGGGAGTATTGTTAGATCTAGGAACAATAGATCTAGATCATTTTGTATAGGCTTACAACTTGATTGATAATGGTAATAAATATTTGTAATTCATTATTATGATGTATGCATTATGTATATAGGTTAACCCATATATATGTGTTGATTTGTATGTATGATTGTAGGATCAAAAATTAGACTTAGTCAATTTCTGAAATTGACTAAGTGTAAGAAACATCTACGGATGAACAAATTTTTTCTTCCGTAGATATGAATTGCATCCGAGGAATTACTACTGAAGAACACCAATGCAGACAAGTCTGAAGATATCAAAGATCCACGGATGAACAACAATACAACGAAGACTTCAAGTGAAGACTCCTGCGGAAAGCACACTCCTGCGGAAGACAACTTTGCTGTTGAAGACCAAACACTTGTATTCAAATGATACAAGTAACCCAAGTCAACAAGTCAATCACGAATTCCAAGAGATTCACTATTTCCTTAACAGAAACACGCGTGTCTATAAATATGAGTCCTAGGTTTCATATCAAAAAACGAGTAATAGACGGCGACACAAGCAATAACAACCATCACATCAATTCACACAATCAAACACAAAACCCTAGCAGCCGTCACATCAATACACCATCAACCTCAACATGTTCGAAGCAATTATAGTTTATAGCATTCATTATTTATTTCATCTGTAATCATTAACAAGTTTTAACGAAATACTTTTGAATCAACTCTTGTTCGTTTATTTATTGTGTTGATATCATTGAGTGTTTGTCGTTAATATTCGTTGGTTTTGATTTTCAATAACTAATCAATTACACAACGATTAATGATCATTCCGCAATCATTAACTCGATTCCAATCTAACATTGATAATTCATGATTGCGATCCTTGGATTCACAAAAGTAATAAAACAATAATAATCATCAATCCAATCATGAGTTTAGTCTAAATGGAAGCAAAGAAACATTAACAATGAAAAGTAGTCATAATACAATTCATAATGCATATTACATATATGAACATTCATATTTTATGTAAAAAGATTCTTCAAGATAAAATGCATGTCTCTAAATCCATATGGAAATTTAGTTTTGTAGTGAAGTATATACTTTTCTAGTTTTCTGAATAAAAGGAAGATAATTCATGTATTCTTTTCACATTTTGAGGATAAATTTAAAACTTCCACCTCAACAAATAGAGCTTAGATCCTATCTGAGATCCCATGTTTGAAACTAAAAGATGATAATTAACATATACTGAAGTGTGAACACGCTTGTTCAATAGAACATTCTTATGACGATCTTCTACTCTTTGGTTTACAAGCTCTCTGGTGTTTCTGTAAGTTTGAGTTCCAATCTTCGAGTTTAACGCACCTGGTTGATCATTAGTCAGCAATTCATTCCTCAATGTTTTCTTTGTGCTTACACCATCACAGTATTTATCCAACTTATGCAAGTGTTCATCCAATTTGCTTGCCCTGCCCCTGTTAAAAAGTAGCATCATGGAATATCAAATCATACTAAACATACGGTAACATACCAATTCAGCCACGTCATAGCAACATTTTATTTGTGATCCATATAACACTATAATTGACCAAAGTTTAAAACCCCAAACAAGGCTAACAGTGATAGTAACAAAAAAAACCTAGCTGTGCTGCCCGTATCCACAACACTTTATCTCAAATGCTTCAGATCCTCTGCAACAACCAATGGAGATGAAGTGTTTGAATGAGTAAGAACAACAACCCCAGAAGAACTATCTTCATTTGGGCTTCCAGCAATAAGACCTAACATAACTTCAATAGTTTGATGCTTAAAACGAACTACTTCACAAGTCTTTGTTACCAAAAGTAAATCTTCAAATTGAGTTTAATTAGCTCTGTGCATCCCAATTGATGAATACTAAAAAAAACAATTTACAAGCAAAATAGTGACAACTTAATGGATTGAAACTATTACCTAATTGAACTACATATCCTATCAAATCAATAAAATTAAAGAAACCCACAAATATAAAACCCCTAATTACCATAATGTTGGGCTGAAAGTGAACCAAAACCCTAAACCAAATATCAAGAATAAACCCAGCCATGGTTTTATAATAAAGCAATAAACAAAAAACTTTACATACAACATACAAAACATAACATTACATGATTATGAGAATTTATACCTCTACTTGGTTAAGAACATAGATGGGTTCAAATAGAAGATTGATATGCAAATACAACCTGCAAAATAAAAAAATACATAATCAAAACGAAAAAGAAAACCTGAGGTCTCACTCTCAAAATTCATAACAGTGTAGAAGATGTGACTTTCTAGCAGAGATTTGAAATTTGAATTCGGGAGATTTGAGATTTCATTGTGCGCCATTTGTGCACAAATACACCATCCTTCCTCCTTAGAGTATTCATGGTTCAGAAGCATAGAAAAGAAGAGCCGAAGTCCTTTTTCTTTGGTATTCCTGGCTATATTCAACGCTAAGAAGGAAGGAGATAGGATTGTCAGATTCAAAGGTGGAAGAAAGGGAAGAAAAAGCTTTCCTCTTTGGATAAAAAGGGGTTGAGGCTTTTGTTTAGAAGGTAAGGTTCTGTGCTTAAATGGTTGTACAATATGCTTCTTAACATGTAAAGTTTTTAAAATTTAAGAGATTGTAGTAAATTACCTTATTGCCATCCCTATATGCTTACTAATATAGTATATATATATATATATATATATATATATAATTTTTTATGTAAAATAATGAAGGTCTATGGAGCTTAAAAAAATAAAAGAAAGAAAGAAAAAGAATGAGGAAAATTATGTAAAATATTTACATGAGACAATTAAGAAAACAGTTTTAAAATGATATCAATCCTAACATGGAGATCAGTTCATAAAAACAAGGTTTATCGAAGGTTTTAGTGAAAAGATCAGCCTTTTGATTTTTTGTGTCAATAGGAAAAATATCAATAAAAACCTTCTCTTGAGCATCACAGATTGCATGAATCCTTGTCTCGATGTGCTTGGTCCGGGAATGACGAATTGGATTCTTTGCGATTCCAATGGCTGCTTCATTGTCACAGAATAATGGAGTTTGAAGGAAATTGATTCCATAGTCAATCATCTTATGTTGTATCCACAGCACTTGAGAGCAACAACTCGAAGTAGCAATATACTCTGCTTCCCCCGTCGAAAGAGACACAGTAGTCTGTTTCTTGCTCTGCCATGATACCAGACAGTTTCTCAGATATTGAAAACCTCCAGTGACAGATTTTCTATTTAACCTGCAACCATTAGAATCACTATCAAAATAAGCATGCAAATCAAAATTTCCACCATAAGAATACCAAATACCCAAACGAGAAGAGCCTTTAAGATAACGAAAGATCCGTTTGACTGCCTTCTCATGAGACTCCTTAGGGTCAGATTGGTATCGAGCACAATACCCCACAGCAAAGGTAATGTCAGGACGACTGGCTGTAAGGTACATTAGGGAACTAATCATTGTTCTGTAAAGATGAGGATCAATAGATTTCCCGTTCTCATTTGGAGTGAGGCATGTTTGGGCAGTGAATGGGGTTAATTCAGAAGAAGCGTCCTTCATCTTGAATTTCATAAGAATCTCTTTGATATACTTTTTCTGTAGAATAAGAATTCCTTCAGGATTTTGTTCAACTTGCAAACCCAAGAAAAAGCACATCTCCCCCATCATGCTCATTTCAAATCGACTTCTCATGACCTCCTCGAAATCCCTGCAAAGCTTAGGATTGGTGGAGCCAAAAATAATGTCGTCAACGTATACTTGCACCATTAGCATCTCACCATCCACTTCTTTCTTGAATAGTGCCACGAGAGAAACCATTGCTCAAAAGATATTATGTTAGAGTCTCATACTAGATGCGTGGAGCTTGATGTAAACCATACAGAGATTTATCAAGCTTGTATACTTTATCAGGAAAGTCTGGATCCTCAAAGCCTGGTGGTTGACACACATAGATCTCTTCATCAATGCCTCCGTAAAGAAAGGCACATTTAACATCCATCTGATAGAGTTTGAATTGTTTGTGTGCAGTATGAGCAAGAAAAATCCTGATTGCTTCAAGACGGGATACGGGAGCAAAGACTTCCGTATAAACAATGCCTTCTTCTTGAGCAAATCCTTGAACCACCAACCTGGATTTATTCCTTACCATAATACCACGATCATCAGCTTTGTTCTTGAACACCCATTTTGTGCCAATTGGGCATTTGTTTGGAGGAAGATCAACAAGCGTCCACACTTTGAGTTCCCTAAATTGTTGAAGCTCCAATTGCATGGACTCAACCCAGCATGGATCCTGAAGAGCTGCATGAACATTCGTTAGAACAATTTGGGATATGAAACAAGAGAATAAACACACGTTTATCAAACTAGATTGACTCCGCATCCTAACACCATCAGTAATGGATCCGATTATGTTATCATGAGGATGATCCTTCAATTATTTAAAATCAATGGTTAATGGTAATGGATTGGATTGAGGTGGGCTAATGGATTGAGATTGTGTAGATAATGGAGAAGAAGGTGGTTGAACAGGTTGAACAGGTTGGGATGATGGAAAAGTTTGAGATGGAGTAGAGGTTGGTGTCGAAGGAAGAGATATTGGAACAGGTGGGGGTGAATTGTCAAATGAAGACGAAGATGGAAGGTCAACAGAGGTTGGATGGTCAGATGATGAATTGGGAGGAACTTGATGAACTTGAGGAACTTGAGGTAATGGATCTGGAGGAATAATGTTCGTTTGGACATTGGAGAAGGATGCATCATCATCAAAAACTGGAAGATTGAAGGAGTTGAAAACAGTATTTGAGTCAAAGAACCATGCGGGTTCTGTTCTGACATCTTAAGAATTAGATTCCTGCCAATCAACATAAAATGACTCCTACACAATACGTGTTCTCTTGTTATACACCTGATAAGTTTTTTGAGAGGATGAAAAACCAACAAAGTAACACTCATCTGACACAGCTCAAAATTTCATCTTTTGTGCATGAGTGTTCAGCAAGGTACACGAGCATCCGAATGGACGAAAGAAATCAATCAATGGCTTCTTTTTATGAAACAGTTCATAAGGAGTCTTCATTTTATCCTTCACAATTAAAACCCGATTAAGGACATAGGATGCACAATTCACCGCTTTAGCCTAGAAAATAATTGGCAAAGAAGATTCGATCAACATGGTACAAGCTGCTTCTATAAGGGTCCAATTCTTTCTTTCAGCAACACCATTTTGTTGAGGTGTTCTGGCGGCACTGAATTGTCTCAAAATTCCTTTGCTTGCACAGGATGAGTCAAAGATGTGATTTCTGAACTTGGTACCATTGTCACTTTGAATAGACATAACCTTCCTGTTGCTTATCATTTTGATTGAAAGAATTAACTTCTGCAACTCTTCAGCAGCTTCTCCTTTATGAGCTAAAACTCTCACCCATGAATACGTAGAAAAATCATCTATAACAACAAGGCAAAATGATTTCTTAGCAATGGATTTTACACTGATTGGGCCAAACAAATCAGTATGCGACAACTCGAGGGGATTAGAAATGCTATTTTCAAGTTTTGGTTTATGAGGCTAATTATGTTGTTTTCCTTTGGCACAGGCCATGCATTTCTCAACAACGGAAAAGTCTTTTAATGGTAATCCCCTAACAAGATTGTTTTTAACCAATTTGTTAATATTTTTGAAATTAACATGGCCCAATCTGTGATGCCACAAGAATGATTCAGAAGATGAAGCTTTAGATAGAAGGCAAGTGACAATGGAAGTTGATTCCTAAGATCCCATATCAAGAAGATAGGTATCATTCTTTCTCGGAGCTCGCATGAGCACCATCTCATCAAGAATAGCAAACCCGGATTTCAGAAATAAACATTCATTTGAGAGAAATAAAACCGGGATGTCTTTATCACATATCTGAGAGACGCTCAAAAGATTAAATGCATGCTCTGGCACGAAATTGACTTTCTCCAAAGTAAGAGATCCATTTGAAACCTCACATTGACCAATCATCTTACCACCCTTTTTGTCACCAGCAAAAGCCACATACCATCCATTGATGATACGATAATTTGTCAATAAATATTTCAACCTGGTCATATCTCTAGAGCATCCACTATCAACATGCCAAAAACTATTTACGACTTTAGTGGACGACTCCTGTAAAAATAGAATGACCAATTTAACCGGTTGAGATAGGAACCCATGTTTGAACAACTTTAGTTTTTGGGACAGAGGATCTTTTGCAAAAGAAATTATTAACAAGATGAGTTAATCTACTGCCAAAAGAATTCTTATGCACATGTTTGTGATTAAGCTCATTACAATTTTTAACTACATGATAATCTTTACCACATCTAAAGCAATGGGATTTTAATCTAGTTCTATTATGCAACAAATCAGGAATTTTATCTATGCATATTTCTTCATCACACTCAAATAAGCTAGAATCAACATCACTGTAAGTCTCATACATTTCTCTGGTTCTGATTTTGTCTTTTAAAGAATGAATATTTACAAATGTTGATGCATCATCATTTGAAGTACATGTGGTACTTGTACCACTTGTGCTTGCACTAGAAAATGATATTATCCTTTCATTAGATTGTGAAATGTTAATTTGGGTAAATGATGGATGGGATGAGAAAAGAATTTTTCAAAGTAGTTATTTTTTGTTTTATCTTTACCATTGATAACAGAATCATTCACAACCTCATTCACACAAGCACTTGAAGCATCATCATTACATCTGAAATCATTCAAAAAGAAGTGGAACAACCACTTGAACACACTGAGTCAATGTTTGAGACAGACTTTTAAGAAACAAAAATATCATTTAAACTAGAGCTATGATCTAAAACAGATTGTTGAGGTTTAGGTGTACTAAAACTATTGCATCCAAGTCCACTCGTCGGTCCATAACCGTACTCCTCACGCACGTCCTTAGGATTAACACCTTCTAAACCTGCAGATAGACTGTTAGTATCTGTATGAATGAAATCATTTGAAGGGTGTGGAACTAGCATTGGTGAATAATAGTAAGTACTAGGAGGAGGATAAACTGAAGCATTTTCGTAACCCAAACATGTTTTTATCCTAGCCCCCCGTTGTGATTTACACAAATCGTCATGTTTCATTCCTGAAATTGTCCATTTATCAAGTTTTGACTGAAGTTTACTTGTTTCAAATTCAGCAAGAGCGATTCTTTCAATCAAAGTATTTATTTCAACATTTCTTTCTAAAACGATTCTTTTTAAATAATCATTTCCTTTTAAAGCTTCATTTAATTTAACAAAATATTTTGACTCATTTAGTTTAAGCTCATCATTAATTCGTTTTAAATCTTTTTCATTGTCAAGCAACAAACGATTTGCTTTATACACACCAAATAACCTTATCTTACAAGCAAAAGAGCACATGTCTTGTATTACCTCGTAAGGGAGACCCATCACCACCTTCTCTGCTGCCAGGGCTTTTTCACATTAACACACTGGACTACTCTTCTTGTTTTCCTTAACAGTGGATGTAGTGGCATGCTTCCCTTTGCCCTTCTCTTCTGATTGTTTCCCAACTAACTTCACCTTCTCACCTTGAACTCCTTTCAGATCACCAATCTCCAAATCACCAGTCACACTCTCCTCAACACACTTCTTCCTTTCACTCATACATCTATCTTCAGAACTGTTTTGTTCAACCTTCTCATCCTTAACACTCTGATAAACTTCAGCTTCACTGGTAAATTCTTTGAAAGGATCAAACTCCTCAATACTCTTCTCTTGTTCCATTATCTCAACAACTAGGGCTTGGTTGATTTCTTCTTTCGTTTCCTCAGCTTCAGCACTCCAATCAAAACTAGTTATCAAAGCTGTCTCTTTCTTCTGTTTACTCTCCTCCCTTTCTCCACCTGAGCTCAATCTTGGAACTCCTGAGTTGCTTAGGTCAGTAACAATTGGCAACGGACATTCTCTTTTGAAATGTCCTAACTGCTTGCAGTTAAAACATCTCAATTTGGATTTGTGAAAACCCAATTTAGAATTCGAATTTTGACCTCCAAAGTTCTTCCTCCCAGTTCTTTCCATAAATCTCCTGGATCAGAGAGTCAACATCGCCATCTGCCATTGAATATCTGTTTCTTCCAAGTCATCTGGATCCACCTGATGCATGTCTTCCATAGTCATCCCTTTCCCTTTCAATTCACCAGCCACCAGTGTCTCATAGCTATGAACAAACATGCCAAACAATGCCATTGTATCGGATGAGATTGAGGTTCCAGAAGCAGCTTTTGAGTTAGATTGATCTCAGACAGAGTTACCACCACCATTATGTTGATCACATTATACATTTGTAGTCACTCCTCCTTGTCTTGATGCTTGCATTGGCGAGCTTGCAGCGGATGTGATTAATGCAGCATTCTGAGGAAAACCGGATGATGGCATCATAGACTGATTGAACTCTCTTCTCTTCATATCCAATTCAAAGGATTTTAACTTGTTGATGATGTCCATAAGCTTGTAATCTGTGAACCCTCTCTCTTGTTTCAGCATTCTTACTTGTAGACTCCATTAAGGTGGAAGTGAATCCAACAGCCTATTCACTTGTTCATAATTTGTAAGTTTTTCATCATATTTCTTCAGAGTGCTTGAGACAGTCAGAAAACAATTTGTCAAATCAGTAAGACTCTCATTCTTGTAACCCACAAACGAATTGAACTCTTTCTCAACCTGTATCCCTTTGTCCTTCACTAACTCAGCATTCCCATCATAAACTTCACATAATGCATCATACAAGACTTGGCATTCTTGTGTTCAGCAAAGCGGTTGTAAATATCTGGTGCAAGACACAGGGTTAATGCTCCAAATGCATTTTGATCTCTATCAATCAGCTTCAAATCCTTTTCATTGAATGTAGCTGGATCCTTATTTTGAGAGACAACATCTCCAATAGTAAAAGTAGGTATGTATGGACCGGAGATGATTGATTCCCACTGATTATGATCTGTGTAGTAAAAAATGCTTTCAAACGCCTCTTCCAGTCCTCAAAGTTATCTCCGTTGAACAGTCTCGGAGGTTGATTTGGTGCCACACTCTCCAAATCAGCAAGGGTAAGAGTAGCCATCTTAGACATTGTAGTTTCACAGAAGAAGCACTAGTTTCGCTGGAATTCTTGTAATTTCACTGCTAATTTCGCTGGGAATTTCGGCAGCAGTTTCGCTAGCAAGCTGCTTAATTATGATAGTTTCGCAGACAGTTTCACTTGAAACTAGCTTGAACTTTCGTTCAGAGGTAAATTCGGCAGTAATTTCGCTTGATGAGAGTGCACAATCACTCTTGAACTTTTGTTCAATGAGTATACATTCGCTAAGGTTGTAGAAACTAACAAAATGAATAAATCAAGTGTAATTTCACTGGAAGAAATTGCAGTTTTGCTGGAAGATCCTTAGTTTTGCTGGATGCTTCTGAAAAACTTTTTCAACACGAAATTGATCCAAAATCACTCAAATCTTAATGGACTTAAGATCTGATGATTACCAGTGCATTCCAAACCAAAACCTAACCAATCTCAATCAGTTTCCATATCAAATAAACTCAAATGTGATCCAGAATTGATGAAATAGTGATTTTGACCAAAAACAACCCAAAAACCCCAATCAATCAAGAGCACAAAGGCTCTGATACCATTTTGTTGGTCCAAACAGATCGATGAACAGTAATATTGATTGAACAAATGGTTCAATATCACTAACAAACACTCAACACAAATATATCATGATGAAGTAGAAACAAAAGTGTTCAATAATAAGCAAATCAAAGCAAACACAATCAATGAACAAAGGCTCAATATGATCTCAATTGAATTCCAGCCTCAAAATTACATTTGCAACAGAGATATTTTGTACTAGGGTTTTTGCAAGATTAACCTACAATGATAGAAACATTTCTATATATTGGCTACTTAGTTCGGCTGACAGTTTCGCTGGCAGTGAAACTGCAGGCCCATTGCCAGTTTCACCCGGCGACGAAACACAGTTTCGCCGGGGATCCTGGCCTGCTGACTGAACGAAACTATAGTTTCGCTCATAGTTTCGCTGGGCAGAAAACACAAAATACAAATTAAACAAAAGTAATCTAACATATGTCATATTACATTTAAACATAAACAAAATATAAACACTAATTTAAGGTGAGTCCAACCTATTCTTGATCTTCAATTTTGGAATACATGTTCCATCCAAAGAATGCACAAAGTCACTATGTCCACAGCAAAGATCCGATCGCATTTACATCTCGAAGATGCTGAAGGCCAATCCTTATTCTCAAAAGAAGTAGTGAGTACAACATTCACAGAACTAGGATATGAAGAAACTCTCCCTACTTCAACCTTTTCCAAATCTCTTGTATATCATAACTAGAGAAATATTCTTCATATTTATCTCCATTGTCTCTCTAATAAATGAGTAGGATGGGATTAAGTTCCATTGGATATAGGACTTATGAAGTAAGAGTGTTACAACTTTTCAAATTTTAACTTTCAAAATCTATGTAAAAATGTAACTACTGTTGAATAATTCAAAATTTTAATGTACAAAAGGTTCCTACAACAAATATTACATGATTCGAGTAATAAACTTAAGTATGAAAGGAATGTTTACGGCCTTGCTCAGCAAGACAATATTTACAAAATTCAAAGCAACCTAAAAAACTTTTTCAGGCAAAGAATCTACCTTATTTGCTAACACGATGGAGGTCACTGAGCCTCAGGGTGGCAGTGTGGCTACATCCTCTACTTTGATCCTACACCCTCCATGTTAAAGCCAAAACTGTCTATATCCAAAAAGAAACGAGCCCTTATATCATATACTAAGAATATGCAGGCTCCTAAATCACCTCCACTCAAATAGGGCAAGGCTGGGAATAAGGGTTTTAGCCAAGCCAAAAGTGTCAGCTTCACCTAAAACAAGTTCAATGAAGAATGTTTCTCTTCCTTCTTCAAAGTGACCCACACCCATCCAATCACCCCAGTTTCACCACTTTCTTGAGCAACCAAAAGGGATACCTACATCACTGAAGAAGCTTCCAAAGAAGAAAACTCATTAGGAGTTGGTTCACATCCCAAACCAATAGACCTAACTCATCAAATCCAAACTCATATGTCTTTTACCCGGGATGAAGATATGTATACTCCTTTACAGCATGATCCACCATCTCCCTAAAGCTATTCTATACAGACAACAAGGACTGAATTGTATGTAGAAACATTTGTCCCACATCCTTCAACTCAAAAGATTAACCCTACGGAAGAAAGGGTTAATGTGGAAAAGGCTATCTTAACTATTGATCCATCAAATAATTAGCAGAGCAGAGATAACATCTTTAAGAACTTGACCATGGCAACTTACCTTAAGGATGTTTCTAAGGAGACATCTCTTGAGGTGAGGAATCCAGGGTGCCAATAAATCACATCTTGTGGTGAGGGTGTAGAGGCAAGGCTTAGGACCTCATCAAGTTTCAAGGATTCCACACATATGGATGAGGGATTTGTAAAACTAATTAATGAATTGATGGCTACTAATATTGATCTTGCCTAAAGATTATCCTACTTTCAAGTTTCAAGATTATCACTGATATTAGCATCTGGTAGTGTTAATATTGATTCAAGCAAATGGAAGTATTGAACCCTTCCAGATACCTTCTTGATGACTGCACAATCCCACTCTGGATCAAATTTCTAGGTCATAATCATGTTTTCTTCAATAGAGGAGGGAGTTGTGATATGATCAAACAACTGGATCAGAGTAGATTTTTCATTAGTGATTTCCCCCACAATTGTACCAAGTGGCTATATCTTTCTAGGTAGCACATCTCTTGGTTCTCTGATTAGCTTATCTTTTCCTTTGTGTCTGTCTTTACTTTCTACTGTGATTGGTTCAGCAGAAGTAGCTTTAGTTTGATGGACATATGCAGGGTTTGCGCTTCAGTTCTAAATTTTACACCTGTCTCCAACTCCACCTTCATGACATACTCCATCATTCTTTTTATCTCAGCCACAGATCTTCCTTTAAGCTCATGCAACTTGTAGTTATGACTTTGTAACTAGCATGTCATGTTATACTTGGTGAGTTGGTTGTATCACAATGGCCTAAATCTTTCTTAATTTTTTGAATGGCTTGAAATATGGAGAAGCTTTCATAATTGCAGATAGGTAGCATGAATCTTGCAAGCTCAAATTCTTTCAGCACATTTTTCATCTCTGACATGTTCATTTTCTCCACCATATCATATGGGTAGCCATTGTTGATTAATGTGATAAACATTGCTGATTGTGGTATCTCTTTAAGTATATCATCAATTGTTAGCAGTTCATCACCTTTTGATTCTTTTTTATATTTGGGAGATTCCATCTTGGTTAGTTCATCCCATTCAGCATCACTCTCAGTTTCAGCATGAATTATTGGCTTCAAAGTGGATACATCCACTGAAGGAGTGTGCTCTGGGGATATGACTTTTGCCTTCTTTGGAGTGTCTTGTATTTCTACAAACTCTTTCTTTATCTTCCCCAAATAATGTCTTTTTTGCTGAATTGGATAATTGGCTTTGAAATATCAGTAGTCTCTTTTGTTGTTTTGTTGGTGGTACATTTGATTCAAGAGCACATATCTTCATCTTCAGCTCATCTATTTTTTCATCTTTCCTTTTCAGTAGAACAGCTTGATCAGAGATAGTGTTGTTTGCTTTGTTGACTTCTATCACAAGCTGCTCCCTTTCAGATTTCTCATGTTTAACTGATTCTTTGAGTTCTTTAACTAACTCATGTAATGCATCAATCACTTCATTATTGTCTTGAGCATCTTCTCTCAATCTTTGAATGGAAGCTTCTTGTTTTGTCAATTGCTCCTCCTTCTACCTTATCATACCCTTAAATTCCCTTATTCTCTCCAATCTTTTGTTTGACTTAATTGTTAGCTTGTTATACTCAGCAACAAGATAGCTTTTACTCACATTAATGTCATCATCATCCAAATCATCTTCGTGATAAGCTATTACATCAACATAATTGGCTTCACCCACAACCTTTTGTTCAACTTCTTGTTCTTGTGCTTTCTCAACATCCAAACACAATTCCTCAGTTTTCTTGCAGGATCGGGTTTGTTCACTCAACACGATTAAGGTCTCTCAAACTCACTAAGTCTCACTAGTATAGATGATGCAGAAACCTCTAAGAGTTGATAATAATATACTAAGTATAAATAAACAAAACACAAGAGAATGGTTTTTCAAAATACTTGTATATATTACTTCTCAACTCAAAATTTTGAAGACTCTTACAAGCATGATACATGAGTTACAATGAGAAACTATATATATTACTATCTACAGCCGGATATACTTTGATACCAGCTGGAACTTACAACTAGACAACTACAACATTACTAGAAATAAGGTATCTTAGATAAAATACTATCTAAGATTTGGTAGTCATGACATGTCCATGATTTATGTGACATCCGTCACCTTAAGGTCCGTCAATTAACGTGATTTTCCGTTAACTATTCCTTGATCGATCATTCCTCATCTTATTTAACTCTTTATGTGGATATCATGTGTGCCTTATCATCGTTGTGCTTGTGTATTCGTGGTAATCATATGTTAACTTTAAAAACTTTTAAAACTTTCATCTTCGAAACCGGCCGATATATCATTTTTATATATATTAAACGTCATTAATAAAACCATTTTTAAATCATAAATATCATTAAATGCGTTTTTATAATTAATATAATCAACCTAACAAAGTCGTTTTTCAACCGAACCAAATTTGGGAAACTCGGGGGTTAAGTGCAGGGACTAAACTCGTCATTTTGCAAACTTGGGCTGGGTATATAAACCCATTTCCCAGCCCTAATCACCATTACTTCATTTTCTTCATCTCTTCATCCTCTCTACACATCTTCTTCATTCTAGCACCAAATCCGACCCGCTTAGGCACGTTTTCGTCGTCTAGACTTCATCTACAGCCTAGTTCACTTCTTTCTAGCAGGTAGACGACCTTGGTTGTCTCTTTTCTTGCTTTTTCACGGCTGTCCAAACTAGGGTTTCGGGTGTTCAGGTTCAACCTGTGCATGTGAGGTCTTTCTGCTTGTGTTTCATGTTTGTGCATGTTTGTAGAGCGTTTCTGGAAGTCCTTGTTGTGTAAAACTCGCGTTTAGAGCAGCCGGGGGGCTGCTCAGCCCGACCACAGTCGCGATTCTGCTGTCCAAGCGACTGGGTCTGTCATGCGATTGAGTAGTGCGACTGGGTGAGTCGTGCGACTGAACCATGCGTCTGAGTCAATCGTGCGACTGAGTTGCGCGACTGGGCGTGTCGTGCGACTGAGTCGTGCGAGTGTGTGTATGTATGCGATTGAGTTATGCGTGCGAATGAATGGATGCGATTGAGTCATGCGTATGAATGAATGTGTGCGATTGAGTCAGGTGACCAACTGAATGTATGCGATTGTGCATGGTTCGCATGACTGGAGTCCAATCGCACGAATGAAGGTTCAATCGTACGAAAGTAGCTAATTCGCACGATTGAAGGTTGATTCGTGCGTATGGAGGTTGAGTCGTGTGATTGGGTGTTGTGTGGTACGACTGAATGCCAGTCATACGAATGAAGGCTCAATCGTACGAATGAAGCTGATTCGCACGATTGAGGGTTGATTCGTGCGTATGGAGGTTGAGTCGTGCGTCTGGTCTTGTCGTGCGACTGTAGTCGTTGTGTGTGATTTCCTTCTTGTGCGTGGTGTGAGTTTTACGTGTGATGTTGAGGTAACATTAACACAGTAGCCATTGTTCGGCTACAAATATTAAAGTCAACGCTAAAAAGGGCACAAATACTATTCTAAACAAATTAAACTAACGTTTTACAACTATCAACCGACTTATAACTATTGACACTTAATCAATACTTCTTCAATAACAATGAAACTTTTACTCAATCATCATCAACAATGGCGACAATGTCTAGTACTTGGATCTACATAAGATCTGGTACGTGTGCCTGTTTGTGTGTGTTACACGCGACCCAGCCGATACAACCCGAACCGACCGATCATTATTACGCGCTTATTTCATATCATTAATGCTAAACAATAACTGTCAACAGGTGTTTGACTATTCATTTGCATTCAACATTTGGGAACTTTGATCTTACATACTTACCACCTAACAAGTGAGTTTCGTGGCCCCTTTTTACGCTTATACAATATTTCAATCATTTACAACTTGGGGGAAAAGTGTGCTCACCCATTTTCAATGCTGTACAACTTTCTTACATTTTACATACAAGGAATCAATGTGATACTATGTTACAAGTACTTATCTGATACATGTTAGGGTCTGCTGTGTGGTTCTATCTTTGCAACTATTTAATTCCAGTGTGGGAACTGACGGTTAGGTATTGGTAGTACTACTGGGTTGACACCCCCACCCTTGTTCGATGGTATACTAGTTGGTACCATCAGTGGCCAGGAACGTGCCCTTGGGTGAATATATGCCGACAATTTCTTTGTGTACGTCGCTAGGTTTGGTTGCAAAGCTCATGTCATGTGATTTTACTTGTGTATATACCTGTATTCACGGTATTCCATTACACTTACTTTATACAGCATCACTTACTTATTATTTACTTAAACCTGCGAGCTCACCAACAATTATGTTGACCGTTTTGAGCATATCTTTTCAGGTGATCATGCAAATTTAGGAATCTAGGTGTGCTGCCTTAGTAGAGACCCACCTAGGATGCATTTTTGGGACTTAACATGTTTTGACAACAATTATTTTGAACAATGTTGATATGTGTAAACAATTACAATCTTTTGAAACTTGTTCCCGGGTTATGGGAATTTACATTACAATTACATCTTTATTTGGTTATGTGAATCATTATCATGTTTATGCTTATGGCTATGTTGAGTGAACATTGACTAAACACGACACAAGTCCCCTTGTTGTTTGGTGTCTCATGACACACTTGTCATCATTTATTTATATTGCATCTCTATCGCTTACCATGTGTTATGACGATCCCGGTCTCGTTACATCCCCGTGTTTCCGCTTTTAGCGGGGGTGTGACAGATTGGTATCAGAGCCATTGGTTATAGAGAATTACGCAATACGCTTGACCTAGACTATAACCTAGGAACCTTCATGTAGATTTGCATGCTAGGATCTGTATGCATATTATATCTCGTGTATGTGTTCCTCGCTGCTTGATTTGTTCATTTATCTGTTATGTGATCTTTCCACCCTATGAGAGAGCCCTTGTGCTCACTCTTTTATGGGATGCTTCTATTGGATCTTCCGTTCCCTCTGCGCGCCGAGTTGGTTTATCAAAATCAGGGTATTAAACCCGAAGAGATCTTCACAGATCATGCTAATGCGCTTGGCCTTGGACATTGAGATTAACCCTGAGGAGGTAATGTCTGAAACCTCGAAAGAGGAGGAAATAGACAACCTCCGCTAGACTAAACGTGATTATATACATGGATTTACAACTGTTACGATGGATTATTGTTGAGACATTGCCAAATTCATGGTGTGAGAACTGCACGACTTGCATGCGATGTGTGATGACAATAAGTGTGATATTAACTTGGGAATACTAGACTTGATTAGTGTAATGGATAATACACTTTGAAATGATTTAAGCTTATGTGTTTACTTTTCTATGATTAGAAAATGCCGCCTCGAAGAGTTACCCGCAGCAATAGTGGCGGGAGTGAAGCCCCAGGAGGCAGAGGCAGAGGCACCAAGAAAACAAGTGATGCTCCTGCCAGTACAATCAGGAAACAGGGAACGCTGATATGGCAGCTCTGATTGCTCAACAGTTGGCCACACTGATTCCTACTATCGTGGCCTAAGTGAGTAACGCACTCCATCAACACCACCCTCCCGGGGATGGTGGCAACGATGATGGAGACAATGGAGAAAGAGCCCATGGTGGATCGAAACTGAGGGTGGGAAACGGAAACCCGACCGAAAACGAAAGCAACCAGGAGACCGGGAATGGTGGTACAGCCGGTATTGAGACTGGGGTTGTTAATGCCAGACGGGGGTGTTCGTACAAGGAGTTTGTGGCTTGCAAACCAAGGGAATTCGATGGGAAAGGTGGGGCGATAGCCCTAACCAGGTGGCTAGAAAAGATGGAGGCAGTGATTGACATCAGCGAGTGCCTCGACAGCCAAAGAATCAAGTATGCCACATGTTCACTGCAGGGTAAGGCCCTAACCTGGTGGAACACCCAGGTTCAAGCTAGAGGAAGAGAATCTGCGATGCAGATGTCATGGGATGAGTTTAAAGCCTTGATCACCGAGGAATACTGCCCCCTCAACGAGATGCAGAAATTAGAGCATGAGTTCTGGAATCATGCCATGGTGGGGGCCGGGCATGCAGCTTATACTGACCGTTTTCATGAGCTGGCAAGATTGGTTCCGCATCTGGTCACGCCGGAATCAAAGAGGATTGAGAGGTACATTTGGGGACTTGCGCCTCAAATTAGGGCTATGGTTACAGCAGCCGCTCCTCCTACTATTCAGAGCGCAATTCTGAAAGCTGGCGCTTTGACTGATGAGATGGTGAGAACGGGGTTCTGGGCAGAGGAGTAGAGAAGCGAAAGGATGTGGGGAAACGAGCCGGTCGAGTGCCGGGAAGTTTGATAAGAGGGTCAAGACGACCAGGAATTTTGTGGTCGGTCTAGGCCAAGAGAGAGTATGTGGGGCCGCACCCCAAATGTGACAGGTGCAACTATCATCATCCCCCAGGAGTGCAGTGCCGGGTGTGCGCGAACTGTAGGCGCCCGGGGCATTTGGCGAGAGACTGTAGAACTGCGCCGAATCTTGTGGCACCCGTCAACGCGGTTAACCCCGCCGGAAATGCAAGGGCTTGTTATGAATGTGGAAGCCCCGATCACTACTGAAACATGTGCCCCAGGCTGAATCGAGCACCAGGTCAACAGGAAACAACCAGCAGCAAGTGATGGCTATAGCTGGAAATCAGGGCGACTACTCAGGGGAATGCAGCTCGGGGACGTGCATTCGTTATTGGAGCTAACGATGCTCGTCAGGACCCGAATGTTGTCACGGGTATGCACTTACTCAATCATCACTTTGCATCTATATATTTGATACTGGAGCAGACAATAGCTTTATATCTTTTGAGTTTGTGCAATTGCTTGATTTAAGTCCTAGTAGGCTAGAACTAGCTACTCTTTAGAAATGGCAAATGGTAGAGTTGTTCAGGCCGATGAGATTATTAGGAAGTGCTCGTTAACATTGGAGGACCATGCCTTTGATATAGACTTGATACCCTTCGAGCTAGGAAGTTTTGATGTGATCGTGGGTATGGATTGGTTGACGCAAAACGGAGCAGAGATTGTCTGTCGAGACAAAGTAGTACGTATCCCTATGCCAAACGGGGAAGTACTCAAGATTCAGAGAGAACGACCGGGAAAGAACTTAAAGCTTATTTCCTGCATGAAAGCACGCCAGAGTTTACGAAAGCAGTGCTACGCTTTTCTAGCTCATGTGGTTGAAAAGAAAGACGAAGAGAGGAAACTAGTGGATATTACAGTGGTACGGGACTATCCAGATGTATTCCCAGATGACTTGTCTGGTTTGCCTCCTCCACGACAGGTGGAATTCCGTATAGAGTTGGTTCCTGGAGCTACACCGGTAGCAAAGACGCCATATCGACTAGCGCCAACCGAAATGCAAGAGTTGTCTAGTCAGTTACAGGAACTACTGGAGAAGGGTTTATTCGACCGAGTCATTCGCCGTGGGGAGCACCGGTATTATTTGTCAAAAAGAAGGATGGGTCGTTCTGCATGTGCATCGATTATCGCGAACTGAACAAGTTAACTGTGAAGAATCGATATCCTCTCCCCAGGATCGACGATTTGTTTGACCAGCTACAAGGAGCTTCGTATTTCTCAAAGATCGATCTTCGTTCTGGGTATCATCAGCTAAGGGTTTTCGAGGAAGACATACCGAAGACAGTGTTTAGGACTCGTTATGGGCACTATGAGTTCTTGGTCATGCCGTTGGGGCTAACTAACGCACCAGCTGTGTTCATGGATCTAATGAATCGGGTGTGCAAACCTTACTTGGATAAGTTTGTGATCGTGTTCATAGACGATATACTTATCTACTCCCGATCGAAAGAGGATCATGAAGAACACCTTCGGGCAATTCTAGAGCTGCTACGGGAAGAAAAACTTTTCACCAAGTTCTCGAAGTGTGAATTTTGGTTGCGGGAAGTGAAGTATTTGGGTCATGTGGTTAACAAGAACGGGATTCATGTAGATCACGGCAAGATCGAAGCGGTGAAGAAGTGGGATACGCCCCAGACACCATCAGAGATACGACAATTTTTAGGATTGGCCGGTTATTATCGTCGCTTCATCGCGAACTTTTCAAAGATCGCGCAACCGTTAACCCTGCTTACTCAGAAAGACAAGAAATTTGATTGGGGACATGCACAAGAACAAGCGTTCCAAACGTTGAAAGAAAAACTATGCAACGCGCCTATACTGTCCCTCCCAGACGGGACTGATGATTTTGTGGTATACTGCGATGCGTCACATCAAGGATTGGGATACATGAGTTACAATGAGAAACTATATATATTACTATCTACAGCCGGATATACTTTGATACCAGCTGGAACTTATAACTAGACAACTACAACATTACTAGAAATAAGGTATCTTAGATAAAATACTATCTAAGATTTGGTAGTCATGACATGTCCATGACTTATGTGACATCCGTCACCTTAAGGTCCATCAATTAACGTGATTTTCCGTTAACTATTCCTTCACTTAATCAATCACTTTCATCTTTTTAACTCTTTATGTGGATATCATGTGTGTATGTTCGCTTGTATTATCATCGTGGTAATAGTGTATTCGTGGTAATCTTAACTTAAAATCTTTAAACTTTTATCTTCGAAACCGGCCGATATATCATTTTTATATATATTAAACGTCATTAATAAAACCATTTTTAAATCATAAATATCATTAAATGCATTTTTTAATTAATATAATCAACCTAATAAAGTCGTTTTTCAACCGAACCAAATTTGGGAAACTCGGGGGTTAAGTGCAGGGACTAAACTCGTCATTTTGCAAACTTGGGCTGGGTATATAAACCCATTTCCCAGCCCTAATCACCATTACTTCATTTTCTTCATCTCTTGATCCTCTCTACACATCTTCTTCATTCTAGCACCAAATCCGACCCGCTTAGGCACGTTTTCGTCGTCTAGACTTCATCTACAGCCTAGTTCACTTCTTTCTAGCAGGTAGACGACCTTGATTGTCTCTTTTTTGCTTTTTCACGGCTGTCCAAACTAGGGTTTCGGATGTTCGGGTTCAACCCGAACACATAAGGTCGTATGGGTGCGTGTGAGGTCTTTCTGCTTGTGTTTCATGTTTGTGCATGTTTGTAGAGTGTTTCTGGAAGTCCTTGTTGTGTAAAACTCGCGTTAGAGCAGCCGGGGGGCTGCTCAGCCCGACCACAGTCGCGATTCTGCTGTCCAGGCGACTGGGTCTGTCATGCGATGGAGTCGTGCGACTGGGTGAGTCGTGAGACTGAACCATACGTCTGAGTCAATCGTGCGACTGAGTTGCGCGACTGGGCATGTCGTGCGACTGAGTCGTGCGACTGTGTGTATTTATGCGATTGAGTTATACGTGCGAATGAATGGATGCGATTGAGTCATGCGTATGAATGAATGTGTGCGATTGAGTCAGGTGACCGACTGAATGTATGCGATTGTGCGTGGTTCGCACGACTAGAGTCCAATCGCACAAGTGAAGGTTCAATCGTACGAAAGTAGCTAATTCGCACGATTGAAGGTTGATTCGTGCGTATGGAGGTTGAGTCGTGCGATTGGGTGTTGTGTGGTACGACTGAATGCCAGTCATACGAATGAAGGCTCAATCGTATGAATGAAGCTGATTCGCACGATTGAGGGTTGATTCGTGCGTATGGAGGTTGAGTCGTGCGTCTAGTCTTGTCGTGCTACTGTAGTCGTTGTGTGTGATTTCCTTCTTGTGCATGGTGTGAGTTTGACGTGTGATGTTGAGGTAACATTAACACAGTAGCCATTGTTCAGATGATGTTATTGAATGGCACTTAGTCATATACATTAGGGGTAGCAAACCGTTGCTAGGCGTTATTTGCTGCTTGCATCAATCTTCTATAAATCTTGTGCAAGTGGGAGATTGAAGGTAATGATCTGCCCAAGATATATATTAAATTGATGTGGCTAGTGTGATATGATCCAAGTCGGGTCATACCCAATAACAAGCCAAACAAACACCGACGAATATTTATTTGTTGATTAGATCAAACAAATAAATATAAACACCAATTTAGAAACCGGGTTTTCTAAATCATTGCTTTTGCGAATGAACAAGTTTATATATATATATATATATATAATATATATATATATAATATATATATATATATCTATATATATATATATTTGTTCATATGGGATTATTTGTTCATTTTTTTAAACTAGTTAGACAATGACAAATAATAGTGTGTGTGTTAGTGATATAAAATTAAAATGGTTTAATTTTACATCAAAAAGGTACAAGAGTGTTTTTAGTTTTTTTAAAAAAAAATTGAATCAAGAGGGAGACAAAGGGATCCTAATTCGGCCGCCCCTTTGTCTTGGTACCCTCCCCTTTTTAGTTCCAAGACCATGCAATTCCTTGGACACTTGAACACTCTTGCATCCTCTCTCTTACACACACACACACACTTGAGAAGCTCTCTCCAAATCTCTCTCTATCTCACGGTTTTGAAAGAAGGAAGAGCAGAATTTTCAGCTTCAAAAAGGGTTTTTGGTTGCTGAAAATTTGGTGTCAAGATTCCTAGCAATCAAAGGTGTTTGTACAAGCTTGGGGTATCACACCTTGAGGTCTTCTTCCTTGAAGATTCAGCCACGTTTTCATCTTCTTTCACCTCAAGAAATTCGTTCCTTTGAGCTGCTACAAAGGTTGTATTTTCACCATCTCATGTTTTTCATTGTATGCACTTTCGTATAATGATCCATGGTTTGGGGTTGCTTATTAAATGGGTTTAATAACCATCTTATTAACATGTTTTAAAACTTCAAAATCCGCTGCGTTTTTCATATAAACAAGGTTATATGAGCTTTGATAAACTTGTTAAATCCCTACAATGGCATCAAGAGCCACTTATACGAATGCATACATGTATATTCTTGCTAGTTCACGGTTTTGTGGTGTTTGACACCACATACCCGTGAGTTAGAGGGCTGTTTTGGTCACCCTTTTGGTGTTTTAAAGATGCTTCTTTATGCATATAAGGATCTTTAAAACTCTAGATTATTTGATGTTTATTTATATGTTCTTAACCCATTTGTTCTTGGTTTATGTTGGCCAAAAACATGGGCTATAAGGGGCTGCCAAAATCGATTATCTTGTGTATGTTTGATCATGTTGTTGTTGATTATGCATAACAAAGCCTAGACCATTTGGATTGGATGATTGGTTGTCATGTTATATTCATTTGGGCATGTAATAATTTATTTTGTTTCAAGTCTTGTTTTGTAATCTATTCATTCATATGGTTTGTAATAAATAGATTAGGAGTTTATCTTTACTAGAAAAATGTATTAGGATACATATTTATGTAAGGATGCTCAAGATCAAGACTTGAAGAAAAGATGGACAAAGAGGATGCTTGAAGATGTGGATTCAAGTGGGAGTTCCTTTTGTCAACCATGTGTCATGTTCTTAACCCTTAGGACAAGACCTTTTGACACACTTGTTTTGGCTAAACAAGTGTGCTCAATTTAGTATGCTTTGTTATGCATATATGAATTGTTTGGTTATGCTTGGTTGAATGCTTATGATGTTGTTTTGTTTTGGATATTTGGATGTCATTTACAAACCATCAACTAGAACAAGCTATTACAAGAAATTGGTTCTCAAATCATTAAGCAAAATAGAATGGGTCTATAAAAGGAGTTAATGGTTTGCAAAATAAAATGGGTTTTATTTATAAGAACCAAATGGGTACCATATGGTTGAATGCATACAATCATATAGTACATGGACTTTTCTAAAACAAGAATTGTGAAATTATAAATCCCTTTTGAAAAACAAGTTAAACACCATCCTTTTACACAACACTTAGGTTACTTGCAAACTCTTAGTGGGATAAAGGTCACCTAACCACTTTGAGGGAACTTGTAACTTGAGGTGATATGCCATGTTTGTGGGATAAAGGTCACCTAACCACTTATGTGGTAAACTCACACGTGTGTGTAAGTAGGACGACTTGATTATAAAAAATATTGAATGGATCACCTAAAATGTGTTTTATAAAAGGTGTTGATGGGGTAAACATGCCGTTATAAACATAAGATGTTCAAACGATCCCATACCATTAGAAGTTGTAATGGGTTGCAATTGTCATTTATGACTACCTTGTTTATTTAATAATGGGATAAAGGTCACCTAACCAATATTTAAATATAACGTTGGATTCTAAAAAATATTTTTTTTATTAATAGTCTATGAGACGTAAAGGGTATTAATAAATGAAATGTATAATTATATCAACGATTACTAAAATGGAACTTTGTAAAATCTTGTAGATGGCCGACCCACCAACGCTAATAACGATGTACCAAACCAAACAACCAATCTCTTAGGGCGATCCTTCAAAGGGATCGTCTAACACCTAACAACTTCATGGATTGGTACCGCAACTTGAGAATTGTTCTCAAGCAAGAAAAGCGGGCCTACATTCTTGATGATCCCATCCCCGATGAACCTAACGAGGAGGATGTGGAGGCCTATAATGATTGGGTTAGATATACGGAAGACTCCATCCAAGTCTCTTGCTTAATGTTAGCAAGTATGACACCCGAACTCCAAAAGGAGTATGAGCTCCATGGAGCCTATGACATGATCACTCAGTTGCGGGAAACGTTCTAGCAACAAGCTAGAGTGGAGCGCTTCGAAACGGTTCGAGCGCTTCATGCATGTCGGATGGAGGAATCCCAATCAGTTTCATCTTATGTTTTAAGATGAAAAGCCACATCGACCGCCTGCAAAGGCTAAATTGTCCTGTCTCAAAGGAGTTGGCCACGGATTTGATCCTTAATGGCCTAACTAAAAGGTTTGAGGCATTCGTCATGAATTACAACATGAACGGATGGGACAAGAGCATAAATGAACTTCATTCGATGCTCAAATCAGCTGAGGCGGGAATGGGTAAAAGGGTTTTACCCGTTCTCACCATTAATGAAGGTGGGAGAAGGAAGAGGTCTCTACCCCCTCCCAAGGCAAATGTTGCCAAAGGAAAGGGGCACGTTGGAGGAAAGGGGAAGATGGTTGTTAGGGCGGAACCTCCGAAGCCCAAGGAGAATAAGCAAAAGGTTGCTGTAAACGACCCATGCTTGAAATGTGGTGAGATAGGGCATTGGATGAGAAATTGTCCAGTCTATCTCAAAGAGTTGAGAGAAAAGAGATGCAGGGCAAACCTCAGGTATAATTTACATGATACATGTTGAGCTAAATGTTATTTCTTCTAACACATGGGTATTAGATACGGATGTGGAACTCACATTTGCAATTTATTGCAGGGGTTCAAAAGAAATGAGCATTATGCAAAAGGGGAAATAAGTCTCTTCATGGGCAATGGTGCAAAGGTTCACGTTGAAGCCCAAGGAGACTACATTTTGAAGCTTCCAGGTGGTTTGGAAGTTATTTTAAACAATGTATTATATGCTCCTAGCTTGACTAGGAACATAATTTCTGTTTCCCGTTTAAGACAATGTGATTATGATTTCAAGTTTGTTGACAATGATATTCATGTTTCTTTAAATCATGTATTTTATTTTAAGGCTATACCTTGTAATGGTATTTATGAATTGGTTCATGAAAACGTAACATATGATAGCTCAATATACCAAGCAACCACCAAAAGACTCAAATTAGATTTGAGTGATACCTACCTTGGCATTGCCGTCTTGGTCATATAAACAAGAAACGTATACAAACACTTCAAAAGAATGGTCTTTTAAAAACAAATGAATGTGATTCATTTGATGTATGTGAATCTTGTTTACAAGGTAAAATGACTAAGGCACCCTTTAGTGGAACTAACGAAAGGGCAAAAGATTTATTAGGTATCATACATTCGGATGTATGTGGTCCTTTTAAGCCAATGACTAGGAATGGTGAAAGATACTTCATTACCTTTACCGACGATTATAGTCGCTATGGGTATGTGTACTTATTAAGGCACAAAGATGAAGCTTTTGAAATGTTCAAAATCCTCAAGAATGAAGTAGAAAATCAACTCAACAGGTCAATTAAAATTCTCCGCACCGATAGAGGTGGCGAATACCTAAGTGATGTTTTTCAAGATCATCTTAGGAGTTGTGGGATTGTCTCACAACTCACCCCACCTGGAACACCACAACATAATGGTGTGTCTGAGAGGAGGAATCGAACCTTATTGGATATGGTTCGATCTATGATGGCTAGAAGCACATTACCTCTATCATTTTGGGGTTTCGCTTTGCTCTCCGCGGCCCGTATTCTGAATATGGCCCCAACCAAAAAGGTGGAAAAGACACCTTTTGAGATATGGCATGGAAGAGTTCCATCCCTATCGTACTTAAGGGTCTAGGTTGTGAGGCTTATGTTAAGACTCCCACCCCAAACAAATTAGATGTCCGATCCACCAAGTGTATCTTTGTTGGATATCCTAGAGATTCTATGGGATATTATTTCTATGATCCACTGGAACAAAAGGTGTTTGTTGCCAGAAAGGGTGAGTTCTTAGAAACTAAGTTCCTTATGGAAGGAACTAGCAGTAGAACAGTGGATCTTGAGGAGGATCAAGAAACACAGCCCGATGCACGTTTGGTTGAAACTAGCACTCAACGTGAGGATGTTGAGGATGATCAAGCGGTTGATCAATACACACAAAACGTTCGCAGAAGTGGTAGAACTAGTAATCCACCTGAAAGATACGGATTTTTCATGGATGGATGCTATGTGGTGGATTCAGATGAACCAGCCACATATCATGATGCAGTGTCCAATTTGGATTGTGACAAATGGCTTTAGGCCATGAACGTTGAGATGCAATCCATGTATGACAATCAAGTTTGGGAACTTGTTGAGCCACCTCTTAATTCCAAAGTAGTTGGAAGTAAGTGGGTTTTCAAGAAGAAAACCGATATGCATGGAAACTTGGATACTTACAAAGCTAGACTTGTAGCAAAGGGTTTCACTCAAACTCAAGGTGTTGATTATGATGAAACCTTCTCACCTGTTGCAATGCTTAAGTCTATAAGGATATTGTTTGCCATAGCAGCTCATTATGATTATGAGATTTGGCAAATGGATGTCAAAACCGCTCTCCTAAATGGATATCTTGAGGAAGATGTCTATATGGTTCAGCCTGAAGGTTTTGTCGATCCAAATATCCTAATAAAGTATACAAGTTAATGAAATCAATCTATGGGTTGAAACAAGCATCAAGAAGTTGGAATCACCGTTTTGATGATGAAGTAAAGAAATTTGGCTTCATCAAAAACGCTGATGAGGCTTGCGTGTATAAGAAGGCTAGTGGGAGAACAATAACCTTCCTAGTATTGTATGTTGATGACATACTACTGTTTGGAAACGACATTCCAACCATGGAAGGTGTAAAAACCTGGCTTGGAAGTTGTTTTTCTATCAAGGATCTTGGTGAAGCCGCCTATATTCTGGGAATAAAGATCTATAGGGATAGATCAAGACGGCTAATTGGTTTGAATCAAAGTGCATACATTGATAAAATCTTGAAAAGGTTCAAGATGGAAAACTCTAAGAAAGGTACTGTACCTATTCAAAGAGGGACAATATTGAGTACAACTCAATGTCCAAGCTCAAGGAGGAGCAAAATAGAATGAAGGCAATCCCATATGCATCTGCTATAGGATCCATCATGTATGCAATGATATGCACTAGACCGGACGTGTCATGCGCTTTAAGCATGACAAGTAGATACCAGCAAAATCCTGGTGATAGTCATTGGATGGCTGTCAAGAACATTCTGAAGTACCTAAGGAGGACTAAGGACATGTTCTTGATCTACGGGTCTGGTGAAGAGGAACTCGTTGTAAAAGGTTACACGGATGCGAGTTTCCAAACCGATCGAGATGATTCACGATCTCAATCGGGGTACATCTTTATTCTGAATGGGGGAGCTGTTTCTTGGAAAAGCTCAAAGCAAGAAGTCGTAGCGTTGTCCACTACAGAGTCTGAATACGTCGCCGCTTCAATGGCAGCACAGGAAGCTGCATGGCTGAAGAAATTCATAGCCGATCTAGGGGTAGTCCCTTCCATTCAGGATCCCCTAGAGATCTTTTGTGACAACGAGGGTGCGATTGCTCAAATCAAGGAACCTCGTGCTCATCAAAAGACTCGGCACATTGAACGGAGATTCAACTACATAAGGGATGAAGTTGAAAAAGGAAAGATATGTATTCGCAAAGTCCACACTGATAAAAACGTTGCGGATCCACTCACAAAACTCCTTGAAAAGGCAAAGCATGAAGGTCATGTTTGTGCCATGGGACTTAGATATTCAAGTGACTGGGTTTGATGTTGTATTTTGTATTTGGATATTGGAACTAATGTTATTTGACTTAATTATATGGTTATAATTTCATTTGTTCTTCTATTTTAGCATGTTTAAATCCGTGAATAAATGAATTATTCTCAACGTCCGTAGTCGATCATACTTGTGGGAACAACTATGAATGTAAGACTATAATGAACTTGGATTGGTTGATATTCATAAGGTATGAATATAGAGCAAGAGGTTGCTACCAAGGTTCATTGATATTTATGGGATATAGATATTGGACTGACCCGCTCTCAATTATTTCTGCATGGAATCTTTCTGATTAGTCATAAGAGATTTTGAGTAAAGGCGAATATCATTGTATCCTCAGACCTGAGATACATATTGGGTCTTGATATTCACCAAGTATTGTACTTTGACTTAGTCCTTGCTGTTCTGAAAAGGCAGTACATAAGGCTGAGTTCAGGTATGACATGAGGTGATTGTGAGAGACGTATGTAGTCAAGATGGAATTTGTTCCTCTTATTCGTTGAGAGTTAGATGTCTAAGGCCTGTTAAAGTTAAATCATCGGAGAATGACTATTCTATGTCTCTTGGATTTAACATGACATCTGCAACAAAAGGATAGATGATTAATTCACCTAAAGCATATTCAAGTAAGGTACTTGAAAAGGATGATGTTATTGATGGCACTTAGTCATATACATTAGGGGTAGCAAACCGTTGCTAGGCGTTATTTGCTGCTTGCATCAATCTTCTATAAATCTTGTGCAAGTGGGAGATTGAAGGTAATGATCTGCCCAAGATATATATTAAATTGATGTGGCTAGTGTGATATGATCCAAGTCGGGTCATACCCAATAACAAGCCAAACAAACACCGACGAATATTTATTTGTTGATTAGATCAAACAAATAAATATAAACACCAATTTAGAAACCGGGTTTTCTAAATCATTGCTTTTGCAAATGAACAAGTTTATATATATATATATTATATATATATATATATATATATATTATATATATATATATATATATATATATAATATATATATATATGTTCATATGGTATTATTTGTTCATTTTTAAACTAAGTTAGACAATGACCATAATAGTGTTTGTGTTAGTGATATAAAATTAAATGTTTAATTTTACATCAAAAAGGTACAGAGTGTTTTTAGTTTTTTTTAAAAAAAATTTGAATCAAGAGGGAGACAAAGGAGCCTAATTTCGGCCGCCCCTTTGTCTTGGTACCCTCCCCTTTTTAGTTCCAAGACCATGCAATTACTTGGACACTTGAACACTCTTGCATCCTCTCTCTTACACACACACACACACACTGAGAAGCTCTCTCCAAATCTCTCTCTATCTCACGGTTTTGAAAGAAGGAAGAGCAGAATTTTCAGCTTCAAAAAGGGTTTTTGGTTGCTGAAAATTTGGTGTCAAGATCCTAGCAATCAAAGGTGTTTGTACAAGCTTGGGGTATCACCTCTTGAGGTCTTCTTCCTTGAAATTCAGCCACGTTTTCATCTTCTTTCACCTCAAGAAATCGTTCCTTTGAGCTGCTACAAAGGTTGTATTTTCACCATCTCATGTTTTTTCATTGTATGCACTTTCGTATAATGATCCATGGTTTGGGGTTGCTTATTAAATGGGTTTAATAACCATCTTATTAACATGTTTTAAAACTTCAAAATCCGCTGCGTTTTTCATATAAACAAGGTTATATGAGCTTTGATAAACTTGTTAAATCCCTACACTTATGTCCACTGGTTCATAGTAGGTTCTTCTGAAGGTTAATTGGCTTCGGAAGAACAAGTTCTTCCAAACCCACTTATACTTCGGAAGAGGCTACTTCTTCCGAGGCTTAAGTTATTCTTCAGGCCTTCATGCTTCGGAAGTCATTGTCTTGAATTCTTCTAAGTGTTGAACTTCGGAAGAAGGAAGACTTATATGTTTCCTTGTTCTTTCCAGATGTGGTGCTGAGAAGTTTGTACAAATCATTCGTAGACAAGAGATCCAGTCTTTCACTTTGAATGATATGCACCCTTTGTTGTGGCCCTCTGAAGAGAGTTAGTTGACGAGAGTTGTAGTCATACTCCTATCTAACTATGGATTCTAGTTCAGGGCCTTCAACTATTTCTAAGAAGGCTTTGCCTTTGGTGGTTGACCCTTCCCCTTCTTCCTTCTCTCTCATCTTCAATCCCTCTTCAATCATGACCCTTGCATTCAATTCAGCCAGATGAAGGATGCTCAGATGATTCCTGATGTGAGTAGCTACCTCAGAGTTGGAAGGATTGGAGAATGGTTTCTCTACTAACTCAACAATGTCAAATCTGCTTAAGTGTAACAGAGAAGAGGCATTGAGCCTGTTGATTTCACCATTCTCTCTTTCCACAACAAAGTTGTGACAAGAGTCTTCGAACCTCCACTAGACTATTTTCTTTCTAGGAATGAGAGGTTGAGATGGTAGCTTGTCTCCCTTCCTAGTATCAAGTAGAGTCACCAGCTTTCTTCTCAGCAACTTTTCTTCTTCCCTGAGAGAGTCAGAGTTGGTTGCCAAGAGTTTAAGAGCTTGGTCCAGTGTTCCTCTAGGTAGATCAATTAATTGTTCTCTTGTGATGGAACATGAGAAGCCATCAATGAAGGTTAGTTTGATGGACCCTCCTCATAAGAGATCTCGCTCAGGGTGGTACAGTTGATGAGCTTCCTCTTGATCTCCTTAAATTCTTCTAAGGAAAGAGGTTTGGATGGTTGAGAGGATGACTTAGGTGGTTGTTGGGTAGATGATGTTTGGGTTCTGGGGAGTGTTTTGGGTTTGAGGATGGGTAGTTATGGTGGTTGTTGTGATTGAGTGGATGAGGAAGAGGGTATGATTGATGGTGTGGGTTCAAGAGTGTATGCTCAGTGGTTGGCTCGGTTTTGATGGTGAAAAGGAAAGGGATTGGTTCAGGTTGAGGTTGTGGTTGTGGTGTTAGCCTAGAAGTCATCCCATGTACTCTTCTGTACATATCTTTCCTTCTTCCTGAGCGTATGTCAGCTTTGATGTCACTGACATGTCGCTACAGGGTCTTCTCAGACATGGGACCAACTTGCCTGCCAAAGAAGCCATGGGCCCTGAGATAATCTTTCATCCAAGCTTTATCACCCATCCTCTTTACAACCGCAAGTTTAGCTTCTTCTTCTTTCTTCTTCTTCTTTCTTCTTCTTCTCCTTTAGCTTTTCCTTGGAAGCCCTCTTTCTCTCTTTCTCCATTTGATCTTGTTCTTTCTTGAAAAGCCACAAGATCATGTCATTGTTGTGAGGAGTTAGCTCCTCAAGAGAGAATCCCCTGGAGCTTAGGAAAGCTATCCCTTCACTCCTAAGCTGTTGGTCAGCTTCTTCTTTTTTTCTCATCCTTTCTTCCTCTAAGGCCAACCTTGTTGCTTCTTCTTGTTCTTTTCACAACAGGGTTGCCTTTTCCAACTCAACTAGCTCCTCAAGTGGTAACAGGAGCACATCTTCACTAGCAGCTCCCAGATTGAAAAGTCTGTCAACGATCTCCACCCTTCTTTGATTATTGATAGCCTCCTGGTTGGCTACAACTGCTTTGCTACTTGCAGCTAGTAGCTTCCCAGTCGGAGTCTACCTTTCCTTTTTAGCTTTTCCACCCTTTCTTCCTCTAAAAGTTCTTCCGTAATCGACTTCCTTTACCCTTTAATGTCTTTGGAAGTTTGAGACTTGGGAGGTTCTTGTGTGTAGGTTTCAGGTTGGGGGTGGTGATTGGAGCATGAGGTGATGATGGTGTTTGAGTGATAGAGAAATTGAAAAAGTCTTCACTATTTACCTCAGATGCTAGTTCAAGGATTGCATCTGTTATAATTAGATCCTCAGACAAAGAATATAACCCTTCCAAAGCTTGTATCTCAGCTTCGGAAGTTTGAATTGATTCTTCCGCAGCTTTGACTTCAGCTTCGGAAGTCTGTGGGACTACACTATCTGTCCGACCTGTTTCAATTGTTGGGCCATCAGTCCTCATTTCCCCTTCGAGTTCAATCTCAGGTTCAATGTCGACCTTAGGTTGACCAACTTCTTTGACATTGGTAGAAGGTGCATTCAACCTTTTAAACTCTTCAGCTCCAAAGTATGCCAAAACAACATTCGAACTTGGATGTTCAATGGAATATCCCATCTGGAACTTGGTTAAGAACCTGTTTAGATCTTTCAGCATCCTTGGGTCCACTTGAAGAATGATTGGAGGAGGCTCAGGGAAAACAGTTGATTGCTAAACAGGATATCTAGAGGTCAGTGTAGAAAGAGCTAAGCTTTGTGGCTCCGCATTTGCTTATCTCTGAACATTCTCCCCCTTTTTGGTAGCATCATCTTGAGAGCTTGATGAGCTAGAGGAAGAGGTCAAAGAGACTTGAATTGATACGTGCCTAACAGATTTCTCAGTCTGTTTCTCAGCTAGTTTAGCCTTGAGATTTTCAATCTCAACTTGCTGAGTGGTAGACCTATCCTATAAAGTCTTAACCCTGAAGTCAAGATTTGAGACTTTAGATAGTAGGTCTCTGAGAATGAGTTGCTTACTTCCCTCATCTTCTTTAGAAGAATCATGGGGAGATGAGGTAGCATACCTAGTATGTTCATCCTCATCACCAGTTGTGGTTTCTTGGCGCCCTGGTTTCCTTTGCCTAATGATTTCTCTTTCTGAGTCATCAAAGGGCACGGTTGCCGTAGATTTAGTCTCAGATATGTTACCACTGTCCTGAGGATCAATGAGGCACCTTCAGTAGTGACAGCTGAATCTACATGAGTCCCCTCCATACTAGTGGGACTCACCTCAGTTGGGGGTTGCTAATGGGGGCTAGAAATCAGAGATCTCTCTAGGCTCAGTTGATCCTTAGGTGGGTGTTGTGGATCAACCTCATGGCCTTGAAGAGACATGATTTCCTCATCAGTTCCTATTAAAAGGTTAGTAAATGATATGGAAGTTATGCCTAATGACCCGGGACCTAGATCAATGTCTAATGGCATTGAGCCTATGATATGGTTGTCCTTTTTTGGCTGCTCAGGAGAGTATAGACACTCATCCTGAGGGTTTTTAGCTTGGGTTTGGGGCTCATGGGATTGAGACTGAGGAGATTCAATACCCATATTAAGGTCTATGGTGAAGGAAGGTGGGACATCAGACTGAGTGAGAGCCCATGTTTCCACTCTAGCCTTTTTGGATTGAAGAGGGAGGACTTGTTCAATCAGAGGAGATCGAACAATGGTTTGTTTGGAATGTCTCTAATAAGTGATTTTGATGGGGTGGAAAGTGCAGGATTGGTTTTTGTCACTTTAACACTTGGTTTTTCTCTCAAACTCACTTGTAACACACTCGGATCAGATGATGAAGCAGAATCCCTTCTAAGAGTTGATAATAATATACTAAGTAGCAAAGAACACACAGAAATAATTTTCAAGGTACTTGTATACATTACTTCTCAACTCAAAGTATTAAAAGACTCTTACAAGCATGTTACATGAGTTACAATGAGAAACTATATATACTAGATCCTATAGCCGGATACACTTTGATACCAGCTGGAAACCTATGACTAAAGCATATACTACAATGCTAAAGTTAAGGTATCTTAGATAAAGTATTATCTAAGATATGGTAGTCATGACATGTCCAAGACTTACCTTTTGTCACCAACTAAAGTTGGCAACTGTACTAACTGATAAAGGTGAACAGTGGAATAAAGTATGGTCAACTACATGGCTTTTAGAGAAAACGCCGTGCAGTCTATCAGAGGTCTGCAGTGGAGTGTCAGAGGGACCATACTTATGTCCACTGGTTCATAGCAGTGTCTTCCGAAGGTTTGTTGGCTTCGGAAGAACAAGTTCTTCCGAAGCCACTTATACTTCGGAAGAGGCTACTTCTTTCGAGGCTTGAGGACTTCTTCATATCTTCATACTTCGCAAGTTGACCTCTTGATTTCTTCTAAGTCTTGAACTTCGGAAAAGAATACTTTGTCTTCGGAAGTTGGAGTTTTCCTTAGGAAGATGATCTTGCACTTTGTCTTCGGAAAAACTCCATTTCCTTCGGAAGTTCCACACTTAGCTTCGGAAGTCCTTTGTTAGTTGCACCAAAATAGTCTAAGTGATTTGGTTTTGGTTGCACCAGCCTTCCTTGATCCAACAAACTCCCCCTAGGTTGATTCTACCAAAACCTCACTTATTTCAGCTTCTCAAAACCTTCAGCACCTGGGACAGAAGATGCTTATCTGTTTCCTTGTTCTTCCCTGAAGTGGTGCTGAGAAGTTTGTACAAGTCATTCATGGACAGGAGATCCGGTCTATCACTCTGAATGACATGCACCCTTTGTTGTGCCCCCCTGAAGAGAGTTAGTTGACCGGAGTTATAGTCATACTCCCATCTAACTATGGATTCAAGTTCAGGACCTTCAACCATTTGAAGAAAGGCTTTGCCTTTGGTTGATGATCCTTTCCTTTCCTCCTCCTCCTTCAGTCTCAACGCTTCTTCAATCTTGGTCCTAGCAGTTAGCTCGGCCAGATAAAGACTGCTCAGATGATTTTTGTTAT
Source organism: Flaveria ramosissima (assembly GCA_025215565.1). Lineage (NCBI taxonomy): Eukaryota > Viridiplantae > Streptophyta > Magnoliopsida > Asterales > Asteraceae > Flaveria > Flaveria ramosissima. The sequence goes on along the minus strand of CM046037.1, from coordinate 78,043,922 downwards.
GAGCAGCTATCTCAGAGTTGGAAGGGTTAGAGAGTGGCTTCTCTGCTAACTCAGCAATATCAAATCTGCTTAAGTGTAGCAGAGATGAGGCATTCAGCCTATTTAGCTCTCCACTCTCTCTATCCACAACAAAGTTGTGAGAAGTGTCTTCGAACCTCCACTGAATAATCTTCTTTCTAGGCACAAGGGGTTGACTTGGCACTTTGTCCCCTTTCTTTGTATCCAACAGAGTCACCAGCCTTCTCCTCAGCTTCTTCTCTTCTTCATTCAGTGAATCTGAGTTGAGGCCAAAGAGTTTTGCAGCTTGGTCCAGTGTTCCTCTAGGCAGATCAAGAAATTGATCTCTAGTGAGGGAACATGAGGACCCATCAACATAGGTTAGTTTGACAGACTCCTCCTCACAAAGATGTCGCTTGAGGTTGTACAATTGATGAGCTTTGTCTTGATCTCCTTAAACTCCTCTAAGGAGAGATGTTTGGAAGGCTGAGGAGGTTGTTCGGTAGGTAGTGGTGTTTGGGTTCTGGGAAGTGTTTTGGGTTTGAGTATGGGTAGTTTAGGTGGTTGAGGTGAGGAAGTAGGTATGGATGATGGTGTAGGTTCAGGGGTGTATGGCTCAGAGGTTGGTTTAGTTTTAATGGGAAATGAAAAAAGGAATGGTTCAGATTGTGGTTGGGTTTGAGGTTGAGGTTGAGTAGTTGGTCTAAGTTCATCCCCTGCCCCCTTCTATACATCTCCTTCCTTTTCCCCTAGCGAATGTCAGCCTTTATGTCACTGACATGTCGCTGGAGAGTCTTTTCAGACATTGGACCCACCTGCCTACCAGATAAGCCATGAGCCCGGAGATAGTCCTTCATCCAAGCTTTATCACCTATCTTCCTGGCAGCAGCGAGTCCTGCTTCTTCTTTCTTCTTCTTCTTCATCCTCAGTTTCTCCTTTGCAGCTTTCTTTCTCTCCTTCTCCATTTGATCTTGCTCTTTGTTGAAGAGCCATAAGATCATATCATTGTCATGTGGAGATAGTTCTTAAACCCCTGGAGGTTAGGAAAGTTATTCTTTCCCTCCTTAGCTGATGATCAGCCTCTCTTTTCTCTTTCTCTCTCTCTTCCTCCAAGGCCAACCTTGTTGCTTCTTCCTTTACTGAATTTGCAGCAAAGTTGCCTTTTCTAACTCTACTAACTCCTCTAATGGTAGCAGGAGTACATCTTCATTCACAGCTCCCAGCTTGACAAGCCTGTCAATGATGTCCACTCTTCTCCTATTGTTGATAGCCTCCTGGTTGGTTGAAGCTGCTTTGCTACTTGCAGCTAGCAGCTTCCCAGTTGGGAGTCTACCTTTCCTTTTAAGCTTTTCTAACCTTGCTTCCTCCTGAAGCTCTTCCTCAGTCATCTTCCTCTTTCCTTTGACATCTTCGGAAGTGCTAGACTTTGGAGGTTCTTGAATGGAAGTTTCAGGTTGAGTGGTGGTAATGGGAGCTGGAGTCAATGATGATGTTTGAGCAAGAGGTTGGGTGAGAAAATCCTCCCTATTTACCTCAGATGCAAGTTCTAGGATTGCATCTGTGACTTCTAGATCATCGGATAGAGAAAATAGTCCTTCCGCAGCTTCAATCTCAGCTTCGAAAGTTTGAAATTGTTCTTCCGAGGCTTTGACTTGTGCTTCGGAAGTCTGTGAGAATGCACTCTCTGTCCCAACTATTTCAGTTGCTGGGCCATCAGTCCTTGTTTCCCCTTCGAAATCAATCTCAGGTTCCACTTAGACCTTAGGTTGACCAACTTCTTGGACAGTAGTAGAGGGTGCATTCAACCTCTGAAGCTCTTGAGCTCTAAAGTATATCACAGACATATCAGGATTCCATCAAGAACTTGTTGAAGAACCTGTTGAGATCTTGGAGCATCCTTTGGTCCATTTGAATTACAACTGGAGGAGGCTCAGGAAAAACTGAAGCTTATTGAATGGGGTATCTTGAACTTAAGGTAGCAAGAGCTTGTGGACTCTGTGGTTCCTTATGTATTTATCCCTGAACACTCTCTCCCTTCTTGGTAGCATCATCCTGAGAGCTTGATGAGCTAGAGGAAGAGGTCAATGAGACCTGAACTAGTACATGCCTAATAGATCTCTCAATCTGTTTCTCAGCTAGTTTTGCCTTGAGAGTTCAATATCAAGTTGCTGAGTGGCAGACCTATCCTCTAAAGTCCTAACCTTAGATTCAAGGTTTGAGACTTTAGAAAGTAGGTCTTGAATGGTGAGTTGCAGGCTTCCCTCATCTTCTTTTGAAGAATCATACGGAGATGAGGTAACATACCTAGTATGTTCATCCTCACCACCAAATATGGTTTCTTGGCACCCTGGTTTCCCTTGCCTCGTGATGTCTCTTTTAGAGTCATTAAATGGCATGGTTGCCGTAGATTCAGTCTCAGTAATGTTACCACTATCCCGAAGGTCCAATAGGCTCCTTCAGTAGTGGCAGCTGAATCTACATGAGTCCCCTCCACATAAGTGGGACTCACCTCAGTTAAGGCTTGCTGATGGGGGCTAGAGATAAGAGGTCTCTCTAGGCTCTGTTGATCCTTGAGAGGGTGTTGTGGATCAACTTCATTGCGCTGAAGAGACATAATATCCACATCATTTCCTATCAATAGGTCAGTATAGGATATAGAGGTTAAGCCTAATGACTCGGGACCTTGGTCAATGTCTATTGGCATTGAGCCTATGGTGGGGTTGTCCCTTTTTGGCTGCTTAGGGGAGTATAAAGACTCACCCTGAGGGTTTACAGCTTGGGTTTTGGGCTCATTGGTTTGAGACTGAGGAGACTGAATACCCATATTAAGGTCAATTGTGAAGGATGGGGAGACCTCAGACTGAGTGGGAGCCCATTGTTCCACTCTAGTATCTTTGGATTGAACAGGAGGAGCTTGTTCAATCAGAGTAGATTGAACAAGGGTTCGTTTGGGGCGTCTCTGGTATGTGGTAGTGATGGGGTGAGAAGGTAGATTTGGCAAAGTGAGGGTAGTTGCTAGAGTGGGTTCATCACCTGTGGGGTTAACAGGGATGTCACCAGGAGCCATTGGCTCAATCATACCTGGAAGCAGCTCAGTATGTCTTACAATGTAGTTGTTGGACACTCTCTTCAAGACTTTGAAGATGGTCGGCCTTATTTGAGGAACTGGGAGAACAGCTGCACAGACAAGCTGACTCTGGTCCAGCTCACAGTTGATAAAATGTTGAATAAACCTGGGATACATATAGAATGTGTCCCTTTGAAGGTTCCCCATAAGGTTAAGCAGCACAAATCTTGAGTAATTGAAGCGGAGGCTCTTCACCAACCCATGAACTAGACAAACAGTGGAGAACAACATGGAGTAGGAACTTCCAGTTGTATGAGAAATTGAACTTGTAAATAGTAGACCTGCTCACATCTCCACCATATCCTATTTGGATATAGGTGTTGTCTAAGTCTGACTTGGGAATTTAGTAGGAGCGCCTTCATCATGAAGCTCCAGATGCTCCCTGATGAGTTGTTCAGTAATGATCAACTCCTGGCCACAGATGCTCGACCTTATTACCCTAACCCCATTTAGGGTTTCAATCTGACCATTGGCCCATAATTCAGCCATGTGGTTTGAGTAAACGGTAGGGTTAACAGTCGGAGCAGTGTAATTAGGGGATTGGGTGAGAAAGAAAATGATATATGAGAAGTCAGCATCCCTGGAAGAATCAAGGAGTGCAACTTGGTTGTGCTGAGGGTTAAGTGCCATTGTGAGAAAGTTGCAGGGTGATGAGTTTGGATTATGGTAAATTGGAGACGAAGGAAGCTTTTAGGGCAGTAAATTTGGTAAAAAGATGAAAGTGATAAGTCGGGGTTATTTAAATGGGTGAAATGGCGGTTTTGGGGGTTTGGATAAGGTGACTGGATGTTTTGGTGGATGATGTGACAAGGGCGGTAAGGCTTAGTCCATTTAAATAATCCGACATCATTAACAAAATCTGTACTTTTTACAGAGTGGGGCCCAAAAGATTTCCGTTACACAGTAAAATCTTTCTTCTGAGTATAAAGAATTTCCGAAGGTAATCTTCTTCTGAAGGCAATTTTACTTCCGAATGTAAAGTTCTTACTTCCGAGAGTAAAAATTGCTTTCCGAACGAAGAATCTGATAAGCTTCGAAAGTAGATCTGATATGTAATCAATCGCTTCTTTCGAGACTAAAAACTCTTCCAAGAAGAAGATTTTCCTGGGAGGAATTTTGCTTCGGAAGATATGTAAAACATCTTCCGAGGGTTAATTCCTCTTCGGAAGAATTTATACTTAGTGAAATTTCATAGAAGGACTTTTTGTAACAAGGCTTAGATTTTTTTGACACAAGACTTTACACATTAAAAAGGTTTTCAAATGAGATAGACTAATCAATGTTTATCATCCCAATAGCTTTAATGAGATACTTGAATCTTTGCTTATCAAAGGCATTGGTGAACAAGTCAGCATATTGTTCATTTGAGTCAACTTTGATCAATTTAATCAGATTTTTCTCATGAATATCTCTAATGAAATGATACCTGATATCAATGTGCTTTGTCTTGGAGTGCTTCACCGGATTTTTAGTAATGGAGATAGCCCTATTGTTGTCAATGTGGATAGGAGTACTCATGAAGTTGAATCCGTAGTCTATCATCTGGTTCTAAATCCACAACAGCTCAGCACAGCAACTAGCAGTAGCAATGTATTCAGCTTCAACAGTAGATGTTGAAACACAAAATTGCTTCTTGCATTGCCATGAGATGATCCTTCCACCAAGAAATTGACATCCACCTGATGTTGATTTCTTGTTGATATTGCAGCCACCATAGTCACTATCAGAGTAGCCGTAGAGATTGAAATTGTTGTTCCTTGGATACCAGAGACCTAGTTTAGGTGCTCCTTTGAGGTATCTGAGGATTCTCTTGGCAACAACTAGGTGAGACACCTTTGGAGCAGCCTGATATCTTGCACAAATACAAGTTGCAAACATGATATCAGGTCTGCTTGCTGTGAGATACATCAGAGAACCAATAATTATCCTATATTGATGTTGATCAGTATCCTCGACCTCAGAGTTAGGACAGAGGTTATGGTTTCTGGGTATAGGTGTTTTTGCTGGCTTACAATCTTTATGTAATACATTCTTGAAGGGTCGTATATTCTTCGTGTTGATCAACGATGATTACAATATCGGGTAACCCTGTCATATATTTAATCCCGCCTAGATATGTTTGCAAATGATATAATTGTCTTTTCAACATAGCCGCATCTCTTTTTGGAAGACGGTTGAGTCCCCCTGTTTTCCTTTCAAGATTCATCGATTAGAATCCTATTTTTAGTACATAGCTTTTGATTTTTTTTAGTTATAGTTAAAACTAACTATTGCTCTTATCCAAATTCTCTTGTTTTCATCTCAATCTTACCGAGAATTCTCTCTAAAGAAAAGGGATTCTAAATAGAAAGCAAAAACAGCCAACTGGAAAGCAAGAGTCATGCTTTTTATCCTCCAAGCTACCAACAAATAAACTATACCATTTGATCCCTATATCAGCCAAAAATTGTACTAAAATACATCATACAGGGATTTTACCATGAATCCATTGATTCTATATGATTTATTATATTACTACCCCTTTACCACTTTATTCGTACATGGAGTCGGGTATCTTTCTAAAATGTCATTGATATATTTAGATTGATTGATGAAAACCCCTTCCTTCATTTGCTTTACCTGAATTCCAAGGAAAAAGTCCATTTTTCCTATGGAACTCATCTCAAACTTCTTCTTCATAATGCTCTCAAAGTCTTTACACATTTGGTCATTTGAGGAACCAAATATGATGTCATCAACGTAGACTTGAACGAGCAAGATGTCCTTTCCAGACTTCCTTATGAAAAGAGTCTTGTCAATAGTACCTCTAGTGTAACCATTCTTCAGGAGAAACTGAGACAATGTCTCATACCCAAGCCTAGGTGCTTGGTGCAGCCCATATAGAGCTTTATCCAATTTGCACACATAGTTGGGATGTTGTGGGTCTTCAAATCCTGGAGGTTGGCACACATAGACTTCCCTATCTATATCCCCATATAGAAAGGCACACTTGACGTCAAATTGGTATACAGTAAAATTCTTGGATGCGACATAAGCAAGGAAGATCCTAACTGCCTCAAGTCTTGCAACAGGTGCAAAAACATCAGTATAATTGATTTCCTCCTCTTGAGTGTATCCTTGAACTACCAGTCTTGCCTTATTCTTAATGATCAAGCCTCTATCATCTCTATTGTTTCTGAAAACCAATTTGGTGCCTGTTGGTACTTGACCGGATGGTAGCGGACATAGGTTCCAACCCTTTTGTCTCTTGAATTGAAGCAGCTCCTCTTGTATTGATTCAACCCAGCTACTATCTTTCAAGGCATCTTCTACCTTCTTGGGTTCTATCTAGGATAGCAAGCATGAGTACAAGCAGACATTCCCATTGTGAGTTTGTCCTCTTGTTCTCGTACCAATAGAGACTTCCCCTATGATGTTCTTAGCTAGATGAGTGTTGTGAATCCTAAGTCTAGGAATTACCTCCAATTGAAAAGATAGATCCAGATTGGACATATTTTTCAGGAGCTTGAACACTGGTACCAGCTGGTGTTTCAAACTCATTTAATGAGGACTGATTGAATGAATGAGAAACATCATCATCATTTGTTGGCTGTGAAGCAGCATTAACAGTTGTCTATTCCTTCAAATGCTACTTCCATCAGCTTGGTGTTGTGTGGTGTCACCTGATGAGGTTTGAAAGTCAACAAGTGGATCACTGGTTGAAACTCCACTATCCCTTGAGCTAGTCATGCGATTAGATATGCAATAGTGGGAGCTGGTTCTTGCAGCTCTGGAGAACTTGGATAGGTCTGGGTTTAGCCAACAGTTGGTCTTCATCAGAGTCCTTTGAGCACAAGTTCTAGTGTGAACAACATTCTCATAAGAGGGTTTAGAATAGTTTGAAACAATTTTCTAAGTCAAAGAATGATCATGGCCATTCCCCCCTAACACAAGATGAGTGATGTTCTATTAACAACAATGTGGAAAGATTGTGGTCCATGATCGAATAACATGTAAATTGAAAGTGATGAATGAATGATCAATATCAAAATTCATGCTAAACAACAACAATTGAGAATATAGAAGAGAATCTAACACATATTTGATACTCAAAGGAACAATAGCAATCAATAACATCAAGCACAATAGTATTTCAGTGTGAAAACTGCTTAGAATTGGTAGCTTGCAACAAAGATCCACGATTAGGGTTTTGCAAGCTACCTTACAAAGTGAATTGACACAAAGTATATATAGCAGTCATAGTTTCGCTGACAGTTTCGCTACAGCGAAACTGTCATGCCGAAACTATAGTTTCGCGCGGCAGAACACAAGTTCGCCGGGTAAACCAAAACAGCAAACTGTGAGCGAATGTATAGATTCGCTCACAGTTTCGCTGGACTGCCAAAACTGCTAATATACTAAGAACATACAAAAGGAAACTAAACAAAGTCCTATTACATGTAAAGTAAACACTACTATACTAAAGTGAGTCCAACCTAACATGATCTTCAATACTCCCCCTAGGTTGGACCTGACTATCTTCACTTCTCTTGATTTGACTCGTCGGCTCCAGTTTCCTCTGCTGCTATTGATCTATTCATCATCACCTCCTGCAGCAACATCTTCAGAAGCTTCAGCCATTGATCCTCCAAGGTTCTTTCCTGCATCACTAGCTTCCCAGAATGACCACTAGCCTTGCAAACTGCCTGGTCAATATCTTGAACATCCATGGCAAAATCATCCTGGGCTCTCACCCTTTCAGACCTAACCTCTTAACCCTCCTCCTTATTTTGTTGCAACATTCATAAACAGACTGGCTCTTTCTTTTCTTGTTTCCAGCGCCCCAGCCTTAATGTGATTTTCACAAAGAACCAAAAGATCTTCATCACTGAAGCTAAATAACTCCATCAGGTCAAACACCCTAAACTCTTTCCGTGTTTGCTCTAATCACCGCCTCTCCAGTATTGTTGTCATAAAACCACTTTTCAAAGTCCTGTAGTTGTGGGGAAGAGGATCAGCCAATCTACCCTATTTACAGTCTTTGGTGGTTTGACTCTCAGTACAATCCTTCCTTTGCCTGTCTCCCAATATTTATCTTTCTTTGACATTTTTCTTTCAGCTTTCATGTATCCAAACGACTCGAAATTATCATTAAGTCCATTTTTTATTCCTTCTCAAGAAATAATGCTCTTTCACTTAAGTGAGCATTGATCAAAGGCAAAGTTGCCAAACGTCTCAAATCCCATTTGGGCAAGGTCTTAAAAGCCTTCCTCTTAAGCATATAGCTGATATTTCCTCCTCTTCTTTTGATCATGAACATCTTTAAGCTAGGATTGTAGCACCAACTTATGATCTTCTTATCTGCTTCCTTCCTGCTTAAACCTTCCAGATTTTGAAATAAAGGAGTAAGTTTTTCAACCTCCTTTCCTTGACCAACCAATCATTCTTGTCCATTTCAAAACATCAGCTTCATCTTCTCCCTTCTTACAACATAAATCAGTGGTCGCTCATCAACTTCATAAAATTCTGGTTCAGAATCATAGTCTACCAATTGTTCATCCTCCTCCTTCATCAACCAACTCTTTTCCTTTATCAGATACTCCCTCAGTGGTAGCTGTAACAACCACTTCTTCACCAACAATATCTTTATCAAAATCAAACTGCAAGTTTACCAAACCCAGCCTCAATAATATCTTCATCATCATTCCTTCCAACATCCTCTCTTGGATCTCCTGTTCTCCTTCTTCAGTATTTGCTGCTCCAGAAGTACCCTCTCCTACCTTAGTTGAAGTACCCACATTCAAGAATGAGTACTTAGATGTATCAGTCAAATCATCTAACTCAGATTGAGTCAGTTGACTAGGTAGGCCGGCTGCAGCTTTCATCTGAGTAATCTCCTCAAACAACTTCTTAATCAGTTTATTTTGGTCAAACAACATCCTTTGCATTCCCTCAATCACCTCATCCTTCTGTCTTTCTCTGATCTCCTGATTCGTCAGTTTAGTCTTAATCATACTCAGCTCATTCGCCAACGAAGTATTTAGATTACGTATCACATCCTCATCAAGATTTGCACTAGCCTCTCTCCTGGCTGTAAATCCCTCATGTCGATGTTTGGTTCTCCGCTCAGGCTCAACAAAATCAGTTTTCTTCTTAGATCCTTTCTTTCTCTACCCTGATCTCCTCTGCTTGTGCATCAATATCCTCTTCAAAATCATAATCCTTTTCTTTCGCGTATCTCTTCCTTTTCTTAGTTGCATCAGCTTGCTGCACTCTTGTTTCTTCAGCCCTTTTGCTTTCAGATTCATCAACCCGTCTAATATAATTCCAGCGTTCTGGAGGATACATATTCTCCCAGAGATGGGTGATTTTACCACTAAAATCATGACGGATAGCACAGCAATCAGCAAAAATACGAGGGTTCATCTGCACCAGTCTCTTGATTTCACCATGCTTTGGAACATCAGGAATAAGATCATCAAAAATCATCTGAAGAAAGCGAGGGTATAACAGCCATTTGTCTTTCTTCACAGCCATCACGTTCTCTGCCATACATGCAAAAATCAGTCTAGCAATGTTGGCCTTCTCCCCTTTACAACACAGCACCATAGCTTTAGCCCAATCGAGATTAAGTCCATCGGATCCACCTTTACGGTGATCTAAACACATAATAAAAACATGAGCGATATATCTCCACTCCTTAGATAAGAAAGACTTTTTGATCTCTTTCCTTGAACCAAAAGCTGGTCCCTCATACCCCATTCGTCTGAAAGCTTGAAACACTTCAGACTCTGTCATATCCACTTCATCTCCAGAATCATCATCTAGTCTAAGAATCCTAGAAACACTCTCAGCAGTAATAGTCACATCATGATCAATAACTTTGGCTGTGATTCTCTGTACATCTCCTCTAGTATCGTATTCTGCTGATCTCCAAAAATCTCTAATATGAAGATCATAAATAGTAGGTGAGTGAGAAATAGCATAGGCAATAGGTGATCTCTGAAGCCATCTGATACAGTCACGAAATCCAGCTGCCTTGGGAAGAGTATCGTCTAAAATGGCAGTGTGATGTTATTCCTCTCATCAAATTTGAGCTTTGCCATGATAACCTGAAAAGAAAAAACAATTAAATTTGAATGAGAAATAATGAAAATAAGAAAATAAGACTAAAACATAAGAAACTAGTAGTTTCGGCAAGCGAAACAATAGTTTCGCTCACTAAGACATGATAGTTTCGCTGAATCAAAGGCAGTTTCGACAATGAAAACAAACAGTTTCGCCAAGCGAAACTATAATTTCGCTCATTGAAACATGTTATTTTCGCAGAACAAAAGGCAATTTCGGCAAGATTAGTATAGATTAAAGAAGTTTCGCAATTAGTTTCTCCAAGCACAAACTTAGTTTCGCTATTACAAATTAGTTTCGCTGTTCTAAAATTAGTTCGCTGTTCAGAATAAAACAAGATCAAACGAAACTGTGCAAGTTAAAGACCAGACATTGCGAAATTAAAGAAAACATGGCGAAACTGTTAAGTTCGCCCGGACACCATAACTTTACAGTTTCGCTGTATAGAAAGAACTTTCGTTCAGTTTCGCAGAAGATTCAGTAGTTTCGCTGAAAGAACAGCGAACCCACCGAAGAGTCACGTCCAGATTACGTAAATGGAGATGATTTTAACCAGATTAAAAGATGTATCGAGGTTCAAACTCACATACGAAGCAAATAACACAAATTATCAGTCCAAAACACAAAACACAAATCAAAATCGCCAAGAAAAGTCACGGAGAAACCCTAGGTGCTACACTGAACGATTTGCGAAATTATGAGAAAAATTTCGCAAACATGACTTATATAGCAAATAGTTTCGCAGACAGCGAAACTATAAATTCGCCAGGCGAATTTACAGTTTCGCTAAGTGAAACTGTAATTTCGCTAGGAGATAACTAGTTAACAACTTATTAGCGAACCTAGCGAGATTGCAGTTTCGCTTTGCTAAACTATTAGCGAAAGAATAATTTCGCACCAGTTTTATTAAAATATTTATTTATTTTTTTATTTATTTTTATTATTATTATTTATTTTTTTATTATTTATTTATTTTTATTATATATATATAATATATATATATATATATATATATATATATATATATTTTTAATCAATAAGAAGCACATCACATAATGAGATCTAAAATAATCAGAGATCACATTCTCTAAATATTTATGAACATAAAGATGATCAAAAATCATCTACCAGCCACCATACTGAATACAAGATCTGATCACAATCTGCACAGAAACAACTGAAATTAGAACAAATCAATAACGATTGCTGATATAATTGTCCACTTAAACTCATGCCTTATCCTTTTTCAACAAACAGCTTATGATTCGTTTAAGGTTCGATTAGATGCTTTAGAATGTTAGGACCCCACAATCATTTGGTAAAAACCCTCACCCAACCTCAGGATTTCTTGAATTATGAATCAATCTTCATAGAACAAGGCTTGTGCGTTAGTGTGCAAATGATTATTAACGGCATATTTCATTCTGAGAGAAACTCATCGATAAGATGATTTGACATAATTATATCAAAATGGTGAGAGCTCCAGATCTATACTCACGTATAACAGAGGAGATAACCATTTGAACATGTGCTGATGAGAGCTCCAGGTCAGTACTATCGTACAGCAGAGGAGATCATCACTCCAGGTCAGTACTCACGTACAGCAGAGGAGATAAGCACAGACACATGACACCTTAACACTAAACATACCAGCGGTGGTTCTGGGTGATGACATAACAAAGCAAAATGGACGAAAGATTCATTCTCAATCCAATTTTTGTCAGGACTCAGTTTTTGTGCAAGCCAAAACGATTGAGTAAATCCAGACATTCTTAAGCATGATGTTTAATTTAATCATAAAGCTGTTGTCTACTTTATTCATCAGGTTGAGTCTATCAAGCATATCGTTAAAGAATCTGATTAATTTTCCTTTTTTTTTAATTAATGTGAAACAGAATCCAGTATCAGTTACTATCATTTCTCATAGAAGTACCGGTCATGTAAATAAAAATACTTAGAGAATATACAATCATTTCTCATCATGTTAAATTCCGATCTTAGAACTATGAAATTACTCCCCCAAATTTTTATTTTCATATTTCTATTATTATAAGTTAGTCAAAAACTTTTGTTATATATAATTTTTTAATTTTTTTTTAATCAAAGAAATAGAAAATGAAAATTTAAAAAGATATTAACCCAAGCATAGAAATCAATTCATAAAAACGAGGTTTATCAAATGTTTTTGTGAAAAGATCAGCTTTTTGATTTTTTGTATCGATGGGTATAATATTAATGAAACCCTGCTCTTGAGCATCACGAATCGCATGAATTCGTGTTTCAATATGCTTGGTGCGGGAATGATGAATGGGATTTTTAGCAATTTCAATGGCAGCCTCATTGTCACAGAATAAAGGTGTATGAAGAAAATTAATCCCATAATCAATCATTTGTTGTTGGATCCAGAGAACTTGAGAACAGTAGCTGGATGCAGCAATGTATTCAGCTTCCCTTGTAGAAAGAGAAACAATAGTTTGTTTCTTGCTCTGCCAGGATACCAAACAATTTCCTAAATATTGACAACCTCCAGACACAGATTTTCTGTTTAACCTGCAACCATTGGAATCACTATCAGAGTAAGCATGTAAATCAAAATTCCCACCATATGGATACCACAATCCTAAACGAGACGATCCTTTAAGATAACGAAATATTCTTTTGACAGCTTTCTCATGAGATTCCTTTGGGGCCGACTGATATCTAGCACAGTAACCAACAGCGAAAGTGATATCAGGATGACTTGTAGTAAGATACATGAGAGAGCCAATCATAGATCTAAAAAGATGAGGATCAACTGGTTTTCCATTTTCATCCGGAGTGAGACAAGTCTGAGCCGTAAAGGGAGTCATCTCTGTAGAAGCATCATCCATCTTAAATTTCTTCAAAATATCTTTAATATACTTCTCCTGATGAATAAGAATTCCTTCTTGCTGTTGTTCAACTTGCAATCCAAGAAAGAAACACATTTCACCCATCATACTCATTTCAAACCTTTGGCTCATAACTTCTTCGAACTCTCTACACAATTGAGAATTTGTAGATCCAAAATAATATCATCAACGTACACTTGGACAAATATCATTTCACCATTCACCTCTCTTTTGAATAAAGTCATATCAATAGTACCACGAGAGTAACCATTGCTTAGAAGATATTGCGTAAGAGTCTCATACCAGATTCTGGGTGCTTGATGAAGACCATACAAAGATTTATCAAGCTTATACACTTTATCAGGAAACTCAGGATCTTCAAAGCCTGGTGGTTGACACACATATATCTCCTCATCAATGTCTCCGTAGAGAAAAGCACACTTCACATCCATCTGGTAAACTTTGAATTGTTTATGAGCAGCATGAGCAAGAAATATTATGATTGCTTCAAGACGAGCAACTGGAGCAAAGACTTCTGTATAATCAATCCCTTCTTCTTGAGCAAAGCCTTGCACTACAAGTCTAGATTTGTTACGTACCACCACTCCCCGATCATCTGGTTTGTTCTTAAACACCCATTTTGTACCAATTGGATATTTGTTAGGAGGTAAATCAACTAAGGTCCAAACCTTAGGCTTTCTGAACTGTTGAAGTTCCAATTGCATAGACTCTACCCAACAAGGATCTTGTAGAGCAGCATGAACATTTTTCGGGACAATTTGAGAGATGAAGCATGAGAAAAGACAAACATTAATTAGACCAGATTGACTTCGCGTGTGAACACCATCAGAAACAGATCCAATCACATTATCAAGTGGATGATCTTTTAGAGTTTTGTAATCACTTGAAGAAGGAAAGATGGTTGAAGAAGTATCATCCATAGCTGGTGAAAGATTAGATGAAGGTGAATCAATGATAGGTGTTGGATCAGGTAAATGAGAAGATGTAGGAGGTAAAGAATCAGATGATGGAGCCTGATCAGGCATTGGAGACGAAGAGCTGACATTAGTTGAAACAACATCATTTACTAACGTGGTGGATTGAACAGACGATGGAGATGATGAAATAATATTTGTTTGAGTACTTGGAATTGATGTATCATCATCGAAAACTGGCAGATTAAACGAATTGAACACCGTATCGGAGTCAAAGAACCATGCAGGTTCAGATTTAACTTCAGAAGGATTGGATTCCTGCCAATCAACATAGAATGACTCTTGAACAATACGTGTTCTCTTGTTATAAACCCGGTACGCCTTTGGTGAAGAAGAGTATCCAACAAAATAACACTCGTCAGAAACAGCACCAAATTTTGTCTTTTGAGATTGAGTATTCAAAAGAGTACAAGAACAGCCAAATGGTCGAAAGAAATCAATTAGTGGCTTCCTCTTATGAAAAAGTTCATAAAGAGTCTTCACTTTATCTTTCACAATTAACACCCTGTTTAGAACATAAGATGCACAATTGACAGCTTCAGCCCAGAAAATAATTGGTAATGAGGATTCTATCAGCATTGTACGAGCAGCTTCCACGAGAGTGCGATTCTTTCTTTCCGCAATACCATTCTGTTGGGGTGTTCTTGCAGCACTAAATTGTCTCACAATCCCTTTTTGAGCACAAAATGAATCGAGAATCTGATTTTTGAATTCAGTGTCGTTGTCACTTCTTAGTCCCATAACTCTTCTCTTACTGATTGATTCGATAGAAAGAATTAATTTCTGCAATTCCTCTGCAACTTCGCCTTTGTGTGCAAGAAACCCCACCCATGAATATCTTGAGAAATCATCTGTAACAACAAGACAAAAGATTTTTTAGCAATTGATTTAACACTAATTGGCCCAAATAAATCAGTATGTAACAACTCAAGAGGACTTGATATGCTATTTAAAAGTTTGGGCTTATGAGGTTTCTTATGTTGTTTCCCTTTGGCACATGCCATGCATTTTTCATTAACAGAAAAATCTTTTAAAGGAAGTCCTCTTACAAGATTGTTCTTTACTAATTTATTAATTATCTTAAAATTGACATGGCCTAAGCGACGATGCCACAAGAGTGACTTAGAGGTTGATGCTTTTGAGAGAAGACAAGTTGCAGTAGCCTTTGACTCGTTTGAATTCATATCAAGAAGATATGTATCATGTTTCCTTGGAGCACGCATGAGAATTAAATCATCTGGAATGGCAATCTCTGATTTTAAAAATAAACATTCGTCAGATTTAAATAGAACAGGAATGTCTTTATCGCAAATTTGAGAAACACTCAGAAGATTAAAAGCCAATTCAGGAACATGATTGACTTTTTCTAGAGTAAGAGAACCATTGGTAACTTCTCCTTGTCCAATCATTTTTCCACCCTTATTTCCAGCAAACGCCACATATCCTCCATCTATAATCCGATAATTGGTCAACAAATCCTTTAATCCCGTCATATGCTTGGAACATCCGCTATCAACATGCCACAAACTGTGTACAATCTTTGATGAGGATTCCTGAAATGAATTAACAAATCACTTAGCCAGGAGTAATAGGGACCCAAGATTGAACAACTTTACTTTTTAAAGAAGCTGATTTTTTACAAAAGAAATTATTAACCAATTTTGTCAATTTATTCCCAAAACAATTCCTATTAGAGGATCCTTGAATCAAAGGACAATTTTTGACAAGATGATCCTCTGACCACACCTGAAACAATGAGGTTTGAATCTAGGTCTATGATGTGATGAGGTAAAAATAGGATCAATAATAATCTCCTCATCACATTCAGACGAACTAGAATCAACATCACTGAATGTCTCATACAACTCATGATGTTGTTGTTTATTTGAATCAGAATTTTTCTTTACAAAATTAGAACATGATTCTTCTGACAAATCAGTAAAACTTGTACCATTGGTACTGGCGTCAGATGAAGACGAACTGTATTTTTCTGATGATGTCATATTTAATGGTATGAAAGATGGAATAGGTTGAGAAAAGAACTTTTCGAAACAATTAATTTTAAGTTGCTCAGTTGTTTTTGGAGAAAGATCAGATGCATTACATTCATTACGAGAACAAAATCATCACTACCATGATTTGAAGTACAAGATGGAATAAAACTATCAAGAGAACATGAGACATTCAAGTCTGTTACATTTGAACTAGAAACAAAAACTGAATTTAAACTAGACTTATTATCTAAAACAGACTGCGGATTTTCAGGTGTACTAGAACTAGTGCATCCAAGCCCACTAGTTGGTCCATAGTCGTAGTCTTCACGAATGTACTTAGAGTTATTCCCGACTAAACCTGCAGACATACTGTCAGTATCTGATTTGATTAAATCATTAGAAGGATGAGGAACAGGCATAGGAGAATAACAGTATGTACTAGGTGGAGGATAAACCTGTACATTTTCATAACCCAAACCTGTTTTAATTCTTGCTCCCCGTTGAGATTTACAAAGATCATCATGTTTCATTCCAGAAATAGTCCATTTATCTAACTTTGACTGAAGTTTGCTTGCTTCAAATTCAGCAAGAGCAACCCTTTCAGTCAAAGTATTAATCTCGACATTTCTTTCCAAAACAATTCTTTTTAAATGATCAGTTTCTTTTAAAGCCTCATTTAATTTCACAAAATATTTTGATTCATTCATTTTAAGTTCATCATTAATTTGTTTTAAATCCTTTTCATTATCAATTAACAAACGATTAGCCTTATAAATCCCAAAAGGTCTAATTTTGCAAGCAGATGAGCACATATCCTGTATTACCTCATATGGAAGTTCCATTACCATCCTTTCAGTAGCTAAAGCTTTATCGCACATGCATACTGGAGTACTTGATTTCCTTTCCTCAACAGTAGCAGCAACATCATCCTTCTCTTTTCCTATCTCATCTTTTGAATTTCTTTTCTCATTTGAACCTGCAGTTTCCTCTTTCCCATCTCCATCTGCCTTTTCTTCTTTCTCCTTTACTAAAGACTCGTTTTCTCTTTTGAATTCCTTGAACAGCACAAATCCATCTTCACCAACTTCCACTTCATTACCTTCCACAATCTCAGCAACTAACGCGTGATTTATCTCAGTTCTTGTTTCTTCCACCTCTGCACTCCAATCAAAGTTTGAGATCAAGGCCGACTCCTTTTTTGAATTTACTTCTTCCTTTTCTTTCTCTGTTGTCAATCTTGGTACTCCAGTGTTACTAGGATCTGTGACAATTGGTAATGGACATTCACGTTTAAAATGTCCCAATTGTTTACAATTAAAGCACCTCAATTTTGACTTATCAAATCCTAGTTTTGAGGTAGATGATTGACCACCAAAGTTCTTTCGTCCTGTTCTTTCCATGAATCTCCGAGCTCTTAAAGTTAACATCGCCATTCGCCATTGAATGTCAGTTTCTTCTAAATCATCAGGAGCAACCTGATACAAGTCCTCCATAGTCATTCCTTTACCTTTCAGTTCTCCAGCAACAAGAGCTTCATAGCTCTGAACAAACATTCCAAAAAGAGCCATTGTTTCAGATGGAATTGAAGTTTCAGCATTGACCTTAGAATTTCCCAATTCTTTTCCAACATGACTATTACCACTTGAGAAATTACTTGTATTGCTCCCTCCTTGAATTGGATTTTGAATGTGAGAGTTTGCAGCGGATGACAACAAAGCAGCATTTTGAGAAAAACCAGATGTGGGCATCATAGTCTGGTTAAATTCTCTTCTTTTCATATCCAACTCAAAAGATTTCAACTTGTTAATGATATCCATCAGCTTGTAATCTGTAAAACCTCTTTCTTGTTTAAGCATTCTCACTTGAAGACTCCACTGTGGTGGAAGAGAATCGAGAAGCCTATTAACTTGTTCACTGTTGGAGAGTCTTTCATCATACTTCTTTAGAGTGCTTGAGACGGTTAAGAAACGGTTTGTAAGATCTGTCAAACTTTCATTCTTGTATCCTACAAATGAATTGAACTCCTTTTCAGCCTGAATACTCTTGTCTTTTACCAAATCTGCATTCCCATCATAGAATTCACAGAGAGCATCGTAAAGGGATTTAGCATTTTTATGCTCTGCAAAACGGTTGTAGATGTCTGGAGCCAAACAAAGAGTTAGAGCACCAAAAGCCTTTTGATCACGATCAATCAATTTCAGATCTCTTTCAGTATAGGAAGATGGGTCTTTGTTCTGAGAAACAACATCACCAACAGTAACCGTAGGTATGTGAGGACCTGAAATAATCGATTCCCATTGATTATGATCAGTGTAGAAGAAGAAAGCTTTGAGACATCTCTTCCAATCTTCAAAATTATCTCCATTAATGAGTCTTAGAGGTCTATTAGGAGCAACACTTTCAAGATCAGCAAGTGTAAGAGTAGTTAATTTCGACATGATAGTTTCGGCAGAAATGTTTATAATATCGCTGACAAATTCGCAGAAAAAGGTGACTTGAATAACAATTTCGCTGAAACAGTACTTTCGCTGACAATTTCGCAGAATCTGACACTTTCGCTAGCAATTTCAGCAGCACTTTCGCTTGAACAGAGACACCACTTGCTTAGTTTCGCTGCTAACTTCGCACGAAACAAGCTTGAACTTTCGTTCAGAAAAAAATTCGGCAGCAATTTCGCTTGTTGACTGGTCACAAGCACTAATGAACTTTCGTTCAAGGAAGTAGTTTCGCAGAAACTCTAGAAAACAACTTCTGATCCAAGATAACTCATAATTTCGCTGAAAGATGGTGACAGTTTTGCTGTAAGAACAATAGTTTCGCTGGTCGATCTCAAAACCCTTTTTCACCTCAAAATCAATCTGAAATCATCCAAAACTCAATGAATTTGAGATCTGATGATTGTAGAATCTTCCTCAATCAAAAACAAGCATAATTCAATCAATTTCCATGCCAAAAACAGCTGATAATCCAATGAAAATTGATTGAAACTAGATATTGACCAAAACCACAAAAACTCAACAAATCAAGAGCACTAAGGCTCTGATACCATATTGTTGGTCCATGTGATCGAATAACAGTACAATTGAAATGATGAATTGTGTGTTCCCGATATGAACGGAACAATGAGCATGGATCTTAGGATTCATATTGATAAAGACAAGACTTGAATGATTAGATGCTAAAATATAATAATGATGAACATGATGAATAATATAATAATGATGAACACGACGAAGAACACCAACGTGTTTAATGTTTGATGTTTATTGATCTATTGTTGAAATCATCATCCTTGAGGGATGATGATATATTGTTGTTGATGATGAACTTAATTCACCCTAACAAGTGGTGAATTAGTCACCCTTACAATGATAATATGTTCTAATATATATACTAGTCTAGTATTTACAATAATTACAAAATAAACCCTATACTAATATTTTTGTTGATTTTGTGCTTCAAGTCTTCAACTTCAATAATATTGAAATCTTCAATTTCTTCCAAGGTAGAATACCCAACAATACTCCCCCTAAATTGTAGATTTCCAATGTGAATTGAAGCTTGATCTTGTTTTTGTTGAATAGTTGTCCAAAGTTATGAAATTATGTTGTTGATGCGGAAGCGAGGTCTTCAAAGCTTTGGTACCACTATATTATGTAACAATGTCACTTGTTTTTGTTGATGAGAGCCCGAATACGAAGCCCAAATTTGTTTTGTTGATCAATAAGCCCAATCTTCAACACTTGGGCCCAATTCCAACTAATGTTTTTGTTTAATGATGGAGCCCAAATACGAAGCCCAAATTTGTTTTGTTGATCATAGGCCCAATCTTCAACACTTGAGCCCGATTCCTACTAATGTTTTTGTTTAATGATAGAGCCCAAGAAATCAACCCAATTGTGTTCTCAAGCCCATTTGCAACCCTAGGTTGCAAACCCTAATTTGCAACCCTAATGTGGCCGCAAACGAATTTTGGTTCGACAACCCTAATTAGGGCGTCCCCATTCGTCCGCAAGCATCCCTAGTTGGCAGCCCCTATTCGGCAGCCTCTTTTGGTTCGCAAGGGCTGCCTTTGGCAGCTTCTTGTGGTTCGCAAAGTGCCCAATGCAGCCTACCTTCGGCAGCCATTTTTGGCAGCCCTATTCAGCCGCAAGATGCCCCTTCGGCCGCAAGAAACCCTAATTTGCAGCCTCACTTCGCAGCCACAATTGGTTCGAAAGAAGCCTAATCCGCAGCCCTCTTCCAATCGCAAAAGACAGCTTTGATTGACCGC
This sequence comes from Flaveria ramosissima, assembly GCA_025215565.1. Taxonomy (NCBI): domain Eukaryota; kingdom Viridiplantae; phylum Streptophyta; class Magnoliopsida; order Asterales; family Asteraceae; genus Flaveria; species Flaveria ramosissima. The sequence goes on along the minus strand of CM046037.1, from coordinate 78,023,559 downwards.
AAACATGAATGTTGAATTGAGTGTTGAATTGTTTTCTTCAGATCTTCAATGATTTCAGCAATCTAACCATGAAATCTCATCAAAATCAATATGAATCCATCAACTCCAGCTCTGATACCAATTGTGTGTTCCCGATATGAACGGAACAATGAGCATGGATCTTAGGATTTATATTGATAAAGACAAGACTTGAATGATTAGATGCTAAAATATAATAATGATGAACATGATGAATAATATAATAATGATGAACACGACGAAGAACACCAACGTGTTTAATGTTTGATGTTTATTGATCTATTGTTGAAATCATCATCCTTGAGGGATGATGATATATTGTTGTTGATGATGAACTTAATTCACCCTAACAAGTGGTGAATTAGTCACCCTTACAATGATAATATGTTCTAATATATATACTAGTCTAGTATTTACAATAATTACAAAATAAACCCTATACTAATATTTTGTTGATTTTGTGCTTCAAGTCTTCAACTTCAATAATATTGAAATCTTCAATTTCTTCCAAGGTAGAATACCCAACATGAATTGATCAATATCAAACATTCATGCTAAACAACAACAATTGAGAATATAGAAGATGAATCTAACACATATTTGATACTCAAAGGAACAATAGCAATCAATAACATCAAGCACAATAGTATTTCAGTGAGAAAACTGCTTAGAATTGGTAGCTTGCAACAAAGATCCATGATTAGGGTTTTGCAAGCTTACCTTACAGAGTGAATTGACAAAACTATATATAGCAGTCATAGTTTCGCTGACAATTTCGCTACAGGTAAAACTGTCATGCCGAAACTATAGTTTCGCTCGGCAGAACACAAGTTCGCCGGGTAAACCAAAACAGCAAACTGTGAGCGAATGTATAGATTCGCTCACAGTTTCGCTGGACTGCCAAAACTGCTAATTACTAAGAACATACAAAAGGAAACTAACAAAAGTCCTATTACAATGTAAAGTAAACAACTATACTAAAGTGAGTCCAACCTAACATGATCTTCAAAGATTCCTAGATTTGTTGATTTTTGATGTTATAAACTCTATAAGCTTTAGAGTTTGAGGAATATCCTACAAAGATAGCATCATCCGACTTTTCAGCAAATTTTGCCAAATTGTCTTTTGTGTTAAGTATGGTACACCTGCTGCCAAAGGACCTAAGAAGGCCAATGAACGGTGGCCTCTTGTTCCATAGCTCATAAGGGGTTTTTCCATGTGGTTTAACTACAAGAACCCTATTTTGCATATAGCATGTAGTGCTGACTGCCTCTGCCCAGAATGTTAGAGGCAACTTTGAATCAGCTAACATGGTCCGAGCAGCCTCAATAAGTGTCATGTTCCTCCTCTCAGCAACACCATTTTGTTGAGGATTTCTAGGAGCACTATATTGTCTGGCAATCCCTTTTGAGTTACAGAATGAGTCAAGAACTTGATTCTTAAACTCAGTCCCTTGATCACTTCTAATTATTTTGACCTTGTGAGATTTTCTATTTTAAGAATAAAAGGTTTTAAAGTTTCAGCAGTTTCATCTATAGTTCTTAAAAAGAATACCCATGTAAATCTTGTAAAATCATCAACAATCACAAGTCAATATGATTTCCTTCCAATGCTCATTATACTTGTGGGACAAAATAGATCCATGTGCAATAAGTGTAATGGAGTGGTGATAGAGTTAACAACTTTGGATTTATGAGATGCGTTGTGTTGCTTCACTTTTAGGCATGCAACACAGTTATCTTTGCAGAAAAATTCCTTTTTAGGCAAACCATGTACCAAGTTATTTTTAGCCAATTTATTCATTGTTTTAAAATTCACATGACACATTTGTTTATGCCATAGTGTTGACTCATCACCATCAGCTTTGGAAAGAAAGCATGATACTTCACCCATTAGTGAAGCATTGTTCATATCAAGCTTGTACATATCTCCTTTACTGGGAGATCTAAGAAGCACCAATTCTTGAGGAATTGTCATCCCTGGTTTGAGGATAATGCACTCATGTTCTCTGAAGAGCATTTGATGCTTTTGATCTCAAAACTGAGAAACACTTAACAGGTTGTGTTCAAGCTGTTTGACAAAGTGTACTTTTTCAACTTTTAATTTTCCATTGGATATACTTCCTCTACCAGAAATATATCCTCCGGCCTCACCTCCAAACTGGACAGGACCTCCATCAAAATGTTAGAATTGTTGAAGGAGAGATATTGTTGGACCAAAAGAACCAATGAGCCGGATCAGAAAAACCTTTAAGTCCCACAGACGTCACAACAACTACTGAAGTCCACACCAGCTGAAGACAACAACTGATTACAAAGTCTGAAGACAAGTGCTGAAGACAAAGTCTGAAGACAAGTGCTGAAGACAAAGTCTGAAGACAAGTGCTGAAGACAAAGTCTGAAGACAAGTGCTGAAGACAAAGTATCAGGCGTTGTCACAACAGCTGAAGAGGCCTTCTTCAGTAGTTGTGACGGTTTGCTTTCAGTAGTTTTATATTTTCTCTTTTCAGTAGTTTTGTAAAACGACTGAAGAGTTTGTTCTTCAGTCGTTGTAGTATCAGTAGTTTCTTTTCAGTGTTTCATGTTTTATACTTGGTACTCTGACATGTTCTCAGTAGTTGTGAACATTTCAGTAGTTTATTAAGTATAAGTTATTTTGTACTAGATCTGCTAGTAATCACCATCCCGTGATTACAGCAGTGATTGCACTCTATATAAGGAGTGCCAACCTTATTGTAACTGTGAATGATTGAGCAATAATATTGAGCATTATTGAAACATTCCAAATCACAGAAAAATATTCTCTCGCATTTGTTACAAATAACATTCTCTTGCTATAATTTGACTAATTCGTCTCTTCATCAGCTGCATTACACTCTTATACTTCAAACTTGTGATCGTTGATCCTGTCAAATGGTATCAGAGCTTGATAATCATTGATCGATCTAATAATTGATCATTAAACTGCTCTTCTAGATCCAAGTTTGAGTGAATTAGTATCCTTTGCAAGAAACTGTTATAGAGATTGAATTTTCTGTGCTTTTAATCATTCATCCTGAGACTTATTCTCGGTTTTCATTGAGTTTGTTGTGGTGTGTCTAAATTTTTGCTTGAATAATGGTTTTTGGTTTCAAAATGACTACTCCTTCCAATGATCCTCACAATACTGGTTCCTCAACCAAGCCTCCAATGCTGGTTAGGAATGAGTATAACATATGGCAACGTCGTATGCTCCATCACCTGTCTGTTAACAGTTCAGGTTGTTGGACATCAGTGGTACATGGTCCACATAAGCCTATGGTGAATAACCCGGAAACCAATCAAATGGTTCCGAAGAGGAAGGATCAATACTCAGATGAGGATAAGAAATTATTTGAGATAGATGCAAAAGCTCATGGAATTCTAGCCATGGCTACTACCACAATGAATTTAATCTGGGTTAATGCATATGAATCTGCCCATGACCTCTGGAATGCCTTGAAAGAGCAATTTGGAGGAACAAGATGAGGTCTTGGCAAATAATAGAGAGATCTCTTGCCCAACAAATATGAGACATTCTCTCATAGGAAGGGTGAGACACAACTCAACAGTTGTAGCGGTTTTCTTTTTGATCTCTGAATTGAAAATGGTCAAACATGAGTATACTAATGTTCAGATGAATAACAGATTTCTCAGATCACTGCCTGAGAGATGGATACATATACCATTGTCCTACGCTCCAGTGCAAATTTGGACAAACTATCTCTCACCCAACTTCATGGGAAATTGCTCACATTTGAGAGAGAGATAGAACAAAAGAGAAAACTGTCTTCATCTGGTAAGCTCACTGAGGACTTTGTACCAGGCAATACTGCTCTGGTTAGTCATGAGTCAGAATATGCTTCATCTGAATGCCAGTATGATGAGCATATTGATTTCTCTTCAAATATTCTGATTCAGCATTTGTGAGTGTTGATAGTCAATTTCTGGGTGTAATAATGACAATCTATGCTTCATCATGGATGATCTCAAGGGGATTGCTGATGATGACTTAGAAGAGATGGATATTTTGAGCCAAATGGCCTTGATAAATATCAGATCTCAGAAGTTCTACAAAAGAACTGGAAGAAAGTTCCCAGGACTCTCTGGCAAAACCAAAGTTGGTTTTGACAAGAGTAAGTTGAGGTGTCACAGATGCCAAAGGCTTGGACACTTTGCTAGAGAATGTAGATCATCTGGATCTAATTCCTCTGCACCTTTTGTGACTTTTCCTAGCAACAGTCAACAAAACAAAGGGCAACATCCTGTCAATTCTAGTCATCAGCCTCAACTACAATCTCCTGCATATTTTGTTCCTCAGGGTCAAATGCCTTACCCTTACCCGTGTTATTACATGCCACAAGGTAGTCAAGTTCAAGCTCCTATGGTACCACAACCTCATGCACTTCCAGAACCTCAACCATCTCATCAACCCCCTCAACCTCAACAACATAGCTTTTCACCCCAGAAGTTGTTGATTGGAGCAGCTTACCAGATGACATGTCTGGTCATGAACAACTGTTCACAAGTGCTGATCAACATGGTGGTGATAGTCCTTTTGGAAATCTGGCACTTATGGCTCTGGAATCAACTGAGGGTTCCTGCTCAACTGCATCATCTTCACAGGTAATTCAGGTATCTTCAGAGGCCAAAGCCAAGTTATGTTCTAAATCTTGCATTGTTGCCTTTGTCTCTATTAGAGAGGCAAATGTAGCATTAATAAATGAAAAACTTGAGTTTGAGAAAACAATCTCCAAAAGACAAGCTGAGTATGAGTTTGCTCTAATAGTAAAAATGATGAGATTTATAAGCTTAAATGCCAATTAATGATGAAAAGGCTAAGCTAGAGGTTATTCTGGAGGACCAGAAAAGTCTTAAAGAACCCTTGCAGTCACCCAAGTAGAGTGTGATCGATGGGTGCATCATGCAAAGGTTTTGAGATGCTTCTTAGTAAGCAATCAGCTTCCAATGTGAAGTTTGGCATTGGTTACAATCACACTGCTCCTCCTACAGATTTTGCTCCAAGAGCAGAAGTGAAATCTGATGGAGAAAGCAATAACCAATCCACCTCATCATGTGATTCACTTTCTGATAAAGCATCATCAAAAGTTGAAGTCAGCAATAAGCCCTCACAGAACTTATCAGTCAATATTGATAGTTCAATTGCTGACACTCACATGATCAAAGAGTTGGTCAACTCAGGAATTATTTCTGAAAGTCCTGAAAGGACTGGAGAGCAAGATTTAACTCCTGAAGTTCAAGCTCCAACTACTGACAGCACTGAAAAGAAGAAAACTGTCAGTAGAAAGAGTTTGAAGACTACTAAAGAGGAAGCCAAGAAAGCAAATAGTGCTTCCAAAGTACTGAAGAGCAATCTTCAGTAGTTCATCCTCTTTAGTTGATGATCAACATAAGATGAAAAGAAACCATGTGAAATATGTGGTTTGTTTAATCATCTCACTGATGATTGTTGGTACAAAAGAGGATCCAAACTCAAACATAAAGATGAAATTAAAGAGAAAATGCTTAAAATGAAAAATGAGTTTAAAGCCACATTTGTACCAGCAACATCAAACTCCTGTAATCCTTAAGTCCAAAAAGAAATCAAAAAGGAAGGGGTTAAACAGGTAACAGCTGAGGTTGCTCAAAAGAAGAAGGTGCAACATAAGAACTTATCAAACTCCAGTCCTAATGTGTCTGAAGAGCTGAAAGCTCTATCACAAAATCAGACACAGCTGGTTATGATGGTTCAACATCTATTGGGAAGAGTCAACCAATTAGATGCTCCTATGTTGAATCCACAGAAAAGGAGGTCCAAGCCAAAGGATTCCTCTTTTCCACCACTTTTTCTCTCAAGCTGTCATTTCTAGCAAACTTGTTAGTCCTCCATCTGTTGATGTGAATAGGCCCAAAACCAAAAAGGTTTGGGTCTCAAAATCTAACTAATTTGCTTTGTTCTGCAGGGTTCTTCAACATGCCACAGAGGCATCTGGTATGTAGACAGTGGAGGATCCATGCATATGACGGGAAACAGATCACTTCTTAATGACTACTCTCAAGGAAGGAAGGGATTTGTATCTTTTGGCAATGATGCAAAGGGTTACATCATCGGCAAAGGCTTTGTTTCCAATGGGGAAATAAAGTTTGATGATGTTAACCATGTGAAAATCTCAAGTACAACCTCTTGAGTGTCAGTCAAATGTGTGACAAAGGCCATGTTGCTCTTTTCACAAGTCAGAACTGCCGGATTCTGTCATCCAAAGTTCTGAGTTTGATTGACAAGGTTTTGGATAACACACTCTCCTTAAGGCCAACAGGACAGGAAGAGTGTATGCCTTAGATCTTTCTAAGAAAATAGATCTCAAAGGCCATCCTTGCCTATTTTCCAAGGCTTCCCCTCAAGAATCTACACTATGGCATAGAAGGCTGGGTCATGTTAATCTCAAAAACATAAATCAGCTGATTAACCATGGTTTAGTAAGGGGATTGCCTATGAAGGAGTTCAAATGTGAAGATGACTGCACTGCTTGTCTAAAAGGAAAACAGCACAAAGTTTCATTTCCTTCCATAGAAGAACCTAAGTCCACAGCCTGCTTACAGCTTCTTCACATGGATCTCTTTGGTCCTGTGAGAGTGATGAGTATGGCTAAGAAGAAATACTGTCTAGTAATTGTGGATGATTACTCCAGATTGTATGGACTTTCTTTTTGCATTCAAAGGATGAAGCACCTCAGAAGATTATCAACTTTGTGTTGTATGTTGAGAAGCAGTATTCCCTCTCAGTCAAGTGTGTTAGAAGTGATAATGGAACTGAATTTAGAAACAATACACTTGATGAGTTCTACCTCTCAAAGGGAATCAAGAGGCACTTTAGCATTCCAAGAACTCCTGAACAAAATGGAGTAGTGGAGAGAAAGAACAGGACCCTTATTGAAGCTGCAAGGTCCATGTTGGCTGACTCTGGATTGCCAATGACTTTTTGGGCTGAAGCTATCAATACTGCTTGTTATGTACAAAATAGAGCTCTAGTGAATAAGAGGTTGATGAAAACTCCATATGAAGTTCTTCATCATTTGGCCCCTCTAATTTCATTCTTTAGAGCTTTTGGATGTCCTTGTTTCATTCTCAACACAAGGGATCAACTCCAGAAATTTGATTCTAAGGTGGATGCAGGATATTTTGTTGGTTATTCATCAACTTGCAAAGCATACAGAGTCTTCAACTGTAGAACAAAGATGGTTGAAGAGACTCTACATGTTAAGTTTAATGAATCTCCAAAGGACAAGATTCCACAAAATCTATGGAGATATTTGATTTGGACATACTACAATATGCTCCTCATCAAACTCCTGCTGTTGCTCATGTCAACAGTTCTCCACCTGGTGGTACTGCTGGTGCTGATGATGATGATAGCAGTACTCACCTCTTCAGATTTACTGATCAACTGCCTGATTCAACTAGACCTGATGTTCCTGCAGCTACAGCAGCACAATCCACAACAAATGCTGATGAGATTTCAACAACTTCAACTTCCTTTGAACTACCATCAACTGATTGGTTTCAAGAAAATTCTTCACCATCACCATCTGTTGCTGCTGAGCCTGCTACAAACACCTGCACTGATCTCATTGTGTATCAAGATCTGAAGAATCACCCTATGTCTCAAATCATTGGTGATATCACTGCTGGAGTATCAACAAGAAGTCAATTGTCAAATTTCTGCTTCTATGCTCTCTTCATTAGTCAGCAAGAGCCAAAGAATTATCACATTGCATTAAAAGACAATGGATGGGTTGATGCCATGCAGCTTGAGCTTCTTCAGTTCAAGAAACAACAAGTGTGGGAACTGGTTCCTCTACCTCCAGGTAAGTGTGCAATAGGCACTAAATGGGTGTTTAGGAATAAGACTGATGAAAATGGGCTTATTGTTAAGAACAAGGCCAGACTGGTGGTTCAGGGGTTTGCACAAGAAGAAGGTATTGATTATGATGAAACCTTTGCTCCTGTAGCCAGACTGGAAGCAATTCGATTGTTTTTAGCTATGCTGCTTATCAAAATCTTAAAGTTTTTCAAATGGATGTCAAAAGTGCTTTTCTGTATGGGAAAATTAAAGAAGAGGTTTATGTATGTCAACCACCAGGTTTTGAGGACAACAAACATCCTAATTGGGTGTATAAGCTTGATAAGGCTCTTTATGGGTTGAAACAAGCTCCTAGGGCCTGGTATGAGACATTATCAAACTTTCTTCTTGAAAATAATTTTACTAGAGGCACCATAGATAAAACTTTGTTCATTAAGAAAGCAGGGCAGCATAATCTACTTGTTCAAATTTATGTAGATGATATTATTTTTGCATCCTCTGATCCACAGTTGTGTGATGACTTTACAAAGCTGATGCAACAAAAGTTTGAGATGAGTGCAATGGGGGAATTACAATTCTTTCTGGGTTTGCAAATCAAACAAAAGGCTGATGGAATTTTCATTCATCAGTCCAAATATACAAAAAATCTTTTGGAATAATTTGATTTACAAAATTGTAAACCATGTTCTACTCCCATGTGCAACACCACACAACTGGATACAGATCAGAAAGGTAAAGTGGTTGATGAAACACTTTACAGATGTATGATTGGGTCCTTGATGTACCTAACAGCTTCTAGACCAGATATTATGTTTGCTACATGTGTTTGTGCTAGATTTCAGGCTGCACCTAAGGAGTCTCATTTGATTGCAGTCAAGAGGATCTTTAGATATTTGCAAGGCACTCCATCTCTAGGTTTATGGTATTCTACTAGACATTCTGGTAAATTAGTTGCTTTTTCTGACAGTGACTATGCAGGGTGTAAGTTGACCAGGAAATCAACTTCTGGTGGATGCCAATTCCTAGGCAACTGTTTGATTTCTTGGCAGAGTAAGAAACAAACCTCAGTTGCTACATCAACTGCTGAAGCTGAGTACATTGCTGCTGCAAGTTGTACATCTCAGGTATTATGGCTTCAAAACCAATTATTGGATTATGGCATAACTGAGACTAAGACTCCATTGTTAATGGACAGTTCTTCAGCTCTTTGTATTGTCAAGAATCCTGTCCAGCACTCTAGGACTAAACATATTGAAATCAGACATCACTTTATTAGAGATTGTTTTGAAAAAGGTTTGATTGATCCAAAATTTGTTCCTAGTGCTGATGAGCTTGCAGACATTTTTACTAAGCCTTTGGATAGTTCAACTTTCCACAACCTGGTGTTAAGGCTTGGTATGCTGCAGCTAGAATAAGTGACAACTACCGATAATCTCAGTAATAAATACTGATGATCATTGGTAACCATGTCATATATAAGTACTTCATTTGTTAAAACAGCTGATGTAGATATAACAGCTGATGAAATCACAACAGCTGATGTAACTACAACTGCTGATGTCAGAAATGCAGATAAGTACTGATGACCAATGAAACAAACTCGGATTTAAATGTGGAGGTCAGATTGAAACAGCTGAAAAGCTAAGAATTGACGACAACAGCTGATGAGTAATTTCTCTTCAGTTGTTTTTACAACTGCTGTTTCTAAACAACTGAAGCCACAGCTATGTCTTCAGCAGTTCACAACTACTGAAGACTACCGCTAAGTCTTCAGCTGTTTACATCAACTGATGACAAAAACACTGTCTTCAGTAGTTACATAACTACTGATGACAAACACCATGTCCTCAGTTGTTTCACCACCTGAAGTCGAAATTGTCTTCAGTAGTTTAAAACTACTGAAGACTAAATCAAAGACTTCAGCTGTTTCAATGTCTGACGGTTAAAACCAAGTCTTCAGTTGTTTTATAACAACTGATGATCACACCAATACGGTCAGTCATTTCAACCTCTAAAAGTTAATGCCACGTCATCAGTTTCAGCAAATGATGACTCACCAAAACCTTCAGTCGGTTCATAACCCTACCCTATAAATTCCTTATCTCACCAGAGTTTTTCTCACCTTTACTCTCAAACCTAACGTTCAAAAACTCTGTACCCTCTCTTCATCCATGGCGACCATGCAACTAAAACCTCGACACAACTGTGTCGCTCACCTTACTAAATCACCATTCTGGACCAAGTTTCACAACGCCATTGATTTAATGGTCCAGTCACCTTACCAAACAGCCTTTCTGATAAACCCCACCATATATGCCGAATCCCTTAGCCAATTCTGGACAAACGTCACTCTTGTCTCTGAGGAGAATGACACAGAGTCACTTCATTCGTTTGTCCATAGCCAAAAGGTGGTCATCAATCCAGAGATTCTTCGCCAAACCCTCAATCTGGATGATGCCACTTTCCCGACTAGCTATCCAAAGGGCACCACTGATCTATCCTTTGCCCACCATGGATACGAAGGCAATCTGAGTGCCTCTACCATATTGAAGAAACATTTCCAGGATGCTGAACGGCTTATCTTTCATATGGTAAATGTCTGCCTGGCTCCAAAGACTTCATCATGGGATCAAATGTCCACAAGGTGGCAACAGGTATTGTAATCTATCCTTGAGCAACAACCTTTAAATTTTTCTGAAATATTATTCTTAGAGCTCAAGGATATGGCCCAAAAACAACTTTCTAACCGTTGGATACTATATCCTCGGTTTATAATGGCCATAATTGAAAACCAGCTTCAAGCTGAGGGACTTGTTGGCCTGGGAGTCCCTGTTATGGCTGTCTTGCCTGAAGTATACTCCCGGCACAACTCTGACCAATCACTCAAAATGGCTGCCAAGCTGCGCAAACCCACGCAGCTGGAACCCACAGCCACCACCACAAAATCCAAAGTCCCCACCAAACCAAAAACAAAACGAACCAAAACAGCTATTCAGGAAGATGAGTCCCCTGAAGATGCTCCTGTACCACCAAGACAGGATATACTTACTGGTGTTAACCCCCCAGTAGTATCAGAGACTCACCCAGCCACAGCCGCTCAGGATTCCTCTCAAAAGGAACCTGAAGCAACCAAAGAAGGGGTACCCACAAATCTGGAATCTTCCTCATTTGAGGAGATTGCCATTGAAACTCACCATTCTCCCCAGGTGCATAATACCCTATCTCCCAATGAAAATGCCCCCCAAAGCCCAACACTTATAATTGCAAATGTGCTGACTCAGCTGCATGCCTCTCCTCCTCCCCGATAACTACCTAAAGGGAAAACCACAGATATTGAGGTAGAGGATCAACATGCTTCTGACAACCCACAGCACAGGGGTTTAAATGTTCAGTCTCCTAGTGTAGATACGGAGACAAGAATATCTGGTGAGGCTGCCATCTCTTCTGCATCAGCACATGATCAGACTGAGGCTGGTAACATGGCTAAGACCTCATCAGAGGCAACAGCTGATGAAGGACATCGTCCTGAGGCTGGAAGTCCCCAGTTCCAAGAAAAAGGGGCACATGCTACATCTGGTCTACACCCAGAGCATGTACATCTTGCTACTAGCAGGAGGTCAGGTGATTCAGCATCTGCTGATGATGACCTGGGCTTCTTTTATGATGTTCTAGCCCAGAACACAATTCTTGAGGAAGAAGTCAGTAGACTACAAAGACTACTTGACCAATTCTCTCAAGAAGCAAGTCCATCTGATACCACCATACACCCACAGATGGCACCTTCACCTGAAGGTCTCCTAAACACTCAGCCACTAAAAACATTCAATCCACCAGCCTCTACTTCTGGCACTGCTTTTCAGGGACAGAACCCCTCTGAGCAAACAGCTGCTATATTCCAAAAATCCCTACCTCTCATCACTCCAATGATCACAGACATTGTGATCAAAACCTTGGATGACAAACTTCCCTCAATCATACAGCCACTGGTGGAGGAGGTTATGAGCACAAGGCTTTCTACTACTCAAACCCTTGCAACCAATGCAACCAAAAAGGGGGAGAGTCAGCCAGTGAAAGACAAAGGGAAGCGCATATTGATAGAGAGAGAACAGGAGGAAGAAGAGGTTGTTGAGAAAAAGACTGAGAAGGAGGAAGAGTGTGTGAAGGGAGCTGAAATTGATCAAGTGAGTGAAAGTCACAAAGACTTTCACATCACATATAAGAAGAGGAAGACTGAAAGAAAAGAAAAAGAACTCCAACTTGATGAGATGGTCAAAATGGCGGATGCTACACATAGTAAATCTATGGACTCCATTATTGACCAACTATACAGACAAGGGTTCGATACTGCACAGCTTGACTCAGAGATTAGAAGACTTGAAGTTGAAGAAATTAACTCAAGATGGGCAAGCTATGATGTGCTAGAAAGAGAAAGACTGGAGATCATGATCAGATTTATTGCTAAGTATCTTGGAAGATCATTGATAGAGATTAAGTCATGGACCAGGGACAGTATCTTGGCTATAACCACCAAGATCTGTACGTCTGAAGCATATACAAAGGGATTAGTGATTGAAGCTTTAAATGAAGCAGGTGCTGGAAAAAGAAACGAACTAGCAAAATACTCCAAAGCCTCACTCATTACAAGAATGCTAGAACAACCTGCAAAACCTACCACTTCAAAATCACTACTACCACAACCCATTAAACCAACTCCTTTACCCTCAAAACCAACAGCCGATGATGCATCCAAGAAGAAGAAGAGAAGGATGTTGAGGCTAGAAGAAGAAGAAGAAGAGGATGATGAGGAAGAAGATAGGCTGCCTCTTTCTGCAGTCCTAACTTTGCCTAAAGCCAAATCTATGCCCATCACTCCCACCTCACAGATGGAAACTGTGAGAGTAAAGATCGAAGAAGAGCAATTGCAAAGGCTTCATGATGAGGAGATGCTAAAGAGTATAGATAAAACTTATGCTGCCTCTTCATCAATAATAAGTATGAAGAAAGAAGCTCTGAGACTGTACACCCTCGCCAACACATTTCAATATCAAAAGGAAAAGGTGAGGATGTGGCCTGATCCTAGGGTGGCTCACAGAATTGTGAAGAAGGACATTCCTGCACGATACAAGGGCCAGATCAAAAGGATCGTAGATGAAGAGATCACAGTGGTCCTTGTAGTATCACCCTGGGAGATTGTAGAAGACTTCAAGAAGGCTTATGAGACTAAACAGCCTCCCCAAAAGATGTTAGAAAACAGAGTGATCAAGAAGGGGTTAGTCTACAAGAAGCTTGAGAACTTCAAACAAAATGAGCTCAGTCTGTTACTTGAAGGTAATCACCCAGATGAGTTTGCCTACAGACAGATCACAACAGTTGAGCTCAAAATTGGCAAACAGGCCAAATACATCTCAGAGCTGTATGGGCATGAAGGATTATTTGATGGTGAACCAGAGAATCTTACTATGGAAGAACAAATCATGTTTCTCAGAGCATACACCAGAGAATCCTACAGGCTTATACATGGGAAGTGAGTTTCATGGATGGGGGAACAGCTCAGTGTCCAATTCCCCAATACAGAGCTCCCATCCATACTTTGCCAACCAAATCATCAGAGACTTACTTCCAGGCCGGTGCTTGTATGGGTCATCTTCTCAACTGATCAAGAAGGAAAAAGACCATCCATTTTGCCAACAATAAGTGGGACCTCAATAAAGTTAAAGGTTTTGGCTGCATTGGTTCAGGGGGAGTTTGTTGGACCAAAAGAACCAATGAGCCGGATCAGAAAAACCTTTAAGTCCCACAGACGTCACAACAACTACTGAAGTCCACACCAGCTGAAGACAACAACTGATTACAAAGTCTGAAGACAAGTGCTGAAGACAAAGTCTGAAGACAAGTGCTGAAGACAAAGTCTGAAGACAAGTGCTGAAGACAAAGTCTGAAGACAAGTGCTGAAGACAAAGTATCAGGCGTTGTCACAACAGCTGAAGAGGACTTCTTCAGTAGTTGTGACGGTTTGCTTTCAGTAGTTTTATATTTTCTCTTTTCAGTAGTTTTGTAAAACGACTGAAGAGTTTGTTCTTCAGTCGTTGTAGTATCAGTAGTTTCTTTTCAGTTGTTTCATGTTTTATACTTGGTACTCTGACATGTTCTCAGTAGTTGTGAACATTTCAGTAGTTTATTAAGTATAAGTTATTTTTGTACTAGATCTGCTAGTAATCACCATCCCGTGATTACAGCAGTGATTGCACTCTATATAAGGAGTGCCAACCTTATTGTAACTGTGAATGATTGAGCAATAATATTGAGCATTATTGAAACATTCCAAATCACAGAAAAATATTCTCTCGCATTTGTTACAAATAACATTCTCTTGCTATAATTTGACTAATTCGTCTCTTCATTCCGCTGCATTACACTCTTATACTTCAAACTTGTGATCGTTGATCCTGTCAGATATGTTCCCTGTCATGTGTCTGGAGCACCCACTATCCACAATCCATACATTTTTATTCTTGTCATATAGATGTCCCTGCACATAAGATGAGATTATTTAATTTTGGTTGGAAACCCAAGCCTTGTTGGTATTGGGTTCTTCCGATGATAGTGACCTAATTGAACCAAAGTTTATGCATGTGGGTTCAATGGATGTCTTTGAAGAAGAGGTTTGGGCTGCAGCATCTTCCTTGATCTTCCATTCCATCCCTTGGTTGATCGTCGAGGATGAGCTTGTTGAAGCTTGTGCAGCTTGGCATTCTTTTGAAGCTTCTTTCTTTTTGGAAGAAACCTTCACCACCTTTTCGTCCAAAGTATTCTTCTTCTGGGATGGTTTCAAGGGGACTCTTTTGTTCTTTTGAGTCTTGACAGCTTTAACTTCCGAAGCCATTTTCCCTTCGGAAGAAGGACTTTCTTCCGAAAGCAACCTTGCTTCGGAAGCAAGCTTTTCCTTTTTCATCACTTGAACCATTTGATAAGGTCCAAATGAGAAACCCTCCCTAACTCTTTCTCTTTTAACATTGTTTGCATAATGTGTGCTAGCAGGATTGTAGTAATAATCTTTGGTCATATGGTTTTGCGGACCACACATTATGCATGCAATGTTAGTCTTCTGGGAACTTAAGGATTGCTGTTTCTTGTTCTTCTTTTCTTCATCAGCAATCTTTCCCTTTAACTTCTGATCCTTTCGTAGGACAGGAGTGCTGGTACTACACCTCTTTCCTGAATCAGAGTTTCCTACCACCTGGAATCCAGCTGAGATGAATACACCCTTTTGCTTTGGGTCTATCTTCAGCTTAGACTCAGCCACTTTCTTGGCAATTTTTCTGGCTGCCTTAGCTCTGCTTCTTCTGGCTTTGGTGGTCAGGGGTTGATCATCACTGGTAAGAGTGGGTAAAATTACCTGGTTCTTCCCTGTGATGGTCTCCATAGTTGCATCATTCTTTGACTCATAAGAAGGTGGGTCAGCAGATGGAACCTTTTGCTTATCAGTACCACACCTTGGTTGTCTAATAGACTCATAAGAATGTGGTGGAGAAATTTCATTGGTTCCCAACCCACCTTTGTTTTGGTAACAAAGTTTTGAGTGAGAGGATGATGCAAGAATGGCTTGGAAGTTTTGCTCTGAAAAGCATGCTTCGTGGCTTGAGCCTCAGCTGTGACAAGCTGGGCTTGAGCCTCAGACAATTTGGATATTAAATCCTTGATTTGAGTCTTATAGTTTGTATGTTCATGTTTTAACAAGGACACAGTTTTCTCTAACTCCTCAATTTTCTTTTGATAGTCAGATTTAGCCCTTTTAAAATCAGATTTTAAAACATTTAAAGACTCAATATCATATTTAATTTCCCTATTGTAGTCTTGATATAACTTAAACTTAGCAATACAAGCTGGAGTACAGAGATGTTCATATACCTTATTGTCATTTGTTCCAGCCATGAGTGCTTAAGCAGGAGTCACATCCTGTACCATGAAGCTCCAGTCAACTTCTTGAGCCATAGCAGCTATCTAAGTTGACTTTCCAGTATCGTTTGGTGTAGAGAGATGTGTGGAAGCCTGTGGGGTTCCCGGATTTGACTTGGGAGCCTTGCATTCTCTGGTAAAGTGACCAACTTGGTTACAGTTGTAACATTTGGCCTTAGTCTTGTCAAACCCAAATTTGTTGTTGGTTAGGTTCTGGGAAATTGCCTTCCAGTTCTCTTGAAGAACTTCTTCGCTCTGTAGGTTAACAGAGCCATCTATTGGACTATGTCCACATATTCCACATCATCTGGGCTGAAACACTTTAGATCATCAAATCAGTACTGATAGTCACTAAAATGCCCATTTCCTGAGACAAAGACACAGCTGTCCTGAAAAGAACTTTGCTGAGCCTGTTGAGACCTTGGAGTCTCAAGGAATGTAATGTATGGCCCAGAAGAACAGGATGGCTGATGGGTGTATGTCAGGTACTGTTTAGGTTGGGGGGTCCTGAGCCTTCAGCAACCATTAAAGCGTTGCTAGCAGGAAGACTCAAGGGTCTGCTTGTCTGATGGCCTCTCTTCTTCTCCATCTCTAAACGGTATCCATCAAGGATGCCATAAAGTTCAGTCATGGTGAGGGTGTTCAGATTTTCTATCCTCTTGATAGAGACACGGTAGAACGTCCACTCATTTAGGAGTGCACTCATGAACTTTCTTGTGAGATCTCTTAGTTCAAAGGCAATTCCCACAGACTGAAGGGAGGAAATAAGATCCATATACCTGAAGTATTGCTAGCTGAGGGTCTTTCCAGCAATATAAGTGAAGTTCTCGAACTGTTGCTTCAGGGAATCCTTCTTGGAGTCATTGGAGCTAGAGTACATTTGAGCAAGTGCATCAAACAGTTCTTTGGCTGACTTGCAATGCTCAAACCCCACCATGATGGAGTTGGGTATAGCAGTCATTAGAACCGTCATGGCATTGCTGTCAATGTCCTGCTTCTTCCGGTCCTCATCAGAGTAGTCTTCAACAGCCTTCTCTATCATGGCACCGTTTCCACCTGGTGCTGCCACCTTTGGTTTGTAAGGGCCATTGACAATAGATTGCCACATTTTGTTGTCTTGATACCTGATGAAGCCTTCCATGCGTCTGCTTCATGATCTAAAGTTTTCAGGAGTGATGATGGGTGCTTTAGTCATCGTCCCCATCTCTACTTTAGACTTTTGGTTGAGGGCCATTTTGAGTGTGGTGTAAGGAGGAGTAAAAAAACAGGTTGATTTGGATGGTAAGATCTCACAATCAAGAGCCTAAAAAGCTCTGATACCAATTGCAGGATCGGTTTTTGTCACTTTAACACTTGGTTTTTCTCTCAAACTCACTTGTAACACACTTGGATCAGATAATGAAGCAGAATCCCTTCTAGGAGTTGATAATAATATACTAAGTAGCAAAGAATACACAGAAACAATTTTCAAGGTGCTTGTATATATTACTTCTCAACTCAAAGTATTACAAGACTCTTACAAGCATGTTACATGAGTTACAATGAGAAACTATATATACTAGATCCTACAGCAGGATATACTTTGATACCAGCTGGAAACCTATAACTAAAGCATATGCTATAATGCTAAAGTTAACGTATCCTCGATAAAGTATTATCTAAGATATGGTAGTCATGACATGTCCAAGACTTACCTTTTGTCACCAACTAAAGTTGGCAACTGTACTAACTGATAAAGGTGAACAGTGGAATAAAGTATGGTCAACTACATGGCTTTTAGAGAAAACGCCATGCAGTATATCAAGGGTCTGCAGCGGAGTGTCAGAGGGACCATACTTATGTCCACTGGTTCATAACAGTGTCTTCCGAAGGTTAGTTGGCTTCAGAAGAACAAGTTCTTCCGAAGCCACTTATACTTTGGAAGAGGCTACTTCTTCGAGGCTTGAGGACTTCTTCATATCTTCATAATTCAGAAGTTGACCTCTTGATTTCTTCTAAGTCTTGAACTTCGGAAGAGAATACTTTGTCTTCAGAAGTTGGAGTTTTTCTTCGGAAGATGATCTTGCACTTTGTCTTCGGAAGAACTCCATTTCCTTCGGAAGTTCCACACTTAGCTTCGGAAGTCCTTTATTAGTTGCACCAAAATAGTCTAAGTGATTTGGTTTTGGTTGCATCAACCTTTCTAGATCCAACAGAAATGTAGATGTGGCATTGTGGATGTTATTACTGGTGTGGGTTCATCACCTGTGGGGTTAACAGGGATGTCACCAGGAGCCATTGGCTCAATCATACCTGGAAGAAGTGCAGTGTGTCTTCCAGAAAAAATGGTGGACACCCTCTTCAGTACCTTGAAGATGGCCGGCCTCATGTGAGAGACAGGTAGAGCAGCTACACAGACAAGCTTACTCTGGTCAGCTCACAGTTGATTATGTGCTGAATGAACCGAGGATACATATAAAATGTTTCCCTTTGAAGGTTTCCCATGAGATTGGTCAGCACAAACCTTGAGTAGTTGAATCTGAGGCCTTTTTCCGACCCGTGAACTAGGCATCCTAGTTCATAGGGAATTTGATCCCATTTCCTAGACTTGTTTGACAGGCAGTAAAGGACTATGTGAAGCAAGAACTTCCAGTTGTAAGAAAAATTGTACTTGTACATAGTTGACCTGCTCACATCACCACCATATCCCATCTGGATATATGTGTCATTTAGGTCTGATTTGGGGAATTTTGTAGGAGCGCCCTCATCATGAAGCTCTAGATGCTCCCTAATGATTTGTTTAGATATGATAAATTCCTGACCATAAATGCTCGACCTAATAACCCTAACTTCATTCAGGGTTTCAATCTGACTATTTTTTTAAAATTCTGCCATGTGGTTCAAGTAAACAATGGGGTTGATAGTTACGGCAGTGTAGTAGGTGGATTGGGTAAGGAAGGAGATGATTTCAGAGAAGTCAATATCCTTGGAAGAGTCAAGGAGTGCGACTTGGTTATGCTAAGAGTTTAGTGCCATTGTTCAAGAAAGTTATAGAGGAAAAGTTTGATTTTGGGTAAATTGAAGACGAAGGAAACTTAAGGCAGTGAAATTGGTAAAAGGATTAAGGAGATGAGTCGGAAGTATTTAAATGGGTGAAAGTGATGGATGGATAAGGTGAAGTGATGGTTTGGGGTATGATGTGACCAGGGCGGTAAGGTTAAATCTATTTAAAATATTCCGACATCATTAATAAAATCTTTACCTTTTTATAGAGTGGGACCCAAAAGATTTTCGTTAAACAGTAAAGCTTTCTTCCGAGAGTAAAGGCTCTTTCGAATGTAGTATTCATTCGTTAAACAGTAAAGCTTTCTTCCGAGAGTAAAGCTTCAGAAATAGATTTGATATAACATCAAGTTTTCTTCCGAGACAAAAAACTCTTCGGAAGATAAAACTAACTTGAAGGAATTTTCCTTCGGAAGATAAATAGGATATCTTCTGAGGGTTAATTTCTCTTCAGAAGAACTCATACTTAACAAAGTTTGAAGAAATACTTTTTGTAACAAGGCTTAGATTATATTGACAGAGACAAGACACATTTTGAAAAAGGTTTTTAAATTAGATAAGCTAATCAATGTTTATCATCCCAATAGCCGTAATAAGATACTTAAATCTTTGTTCATCAAATGCTTTAGTGAACAAATCAGCATATTGTTCATTTGAGTTAACTTTGACTAGCTTAATCAGGTTTTTCTCATGAATATCTCTAATGAAAAGGTACCTGATGTCAATATGCTTTGTCTTGGAGTGCTTGACAGGATTTTCTTTGATGGAAATAGCACTCTTGTTGTCAATGTGGATAGGAGTGCTCATGAAGTTGAATCCATAGTCTATCATCTCGGTTTAAATCCACAGTAGCTGAGCACAGCAACTAGCAGCAGCAATGTATTCAACTTCAGCAGTAGATGTTGAGACACAAGATTGCTTTTTGCATTTCCATGAGATGATCCTTCTAACAAGAAATTGACATCCTCCTGATGTTGATTTCTTGTTGATGTTGCAGCCACCATAGTCACTATCAGTGTAGCCATAGAGATTGAAATTTGTTTTCCTTGGATACCAGAGACCCAGTTTAGAATTCTCTTGGCAGCAACTAGGTGAGACACCTTTGGAGCAGCCTGATATCTTGCACAGATGCAGGTTGCAAACACGATATCAGGTCTACTTGCTGTGAGATACATCAGAGATCCAATGATTGCCCTATCCTGATGTTGATCAGTATCCTCCCCCTTAGAGTCAGGACAAAGATTGTGATTTCTGGGTATAGGAGTCTTTGCTGGCTTGCAATATTTCATATCAAATCTCTCTAAGATGTCGTTGACATACTTAGATTGATTGATACTTTCATCTGTTTTACCTGAATTCCAAGGAAAAAGTCCATTTTTCCCATAGAACTCATCTCAAACTTCTTCTTCATAATGTCTCAACGTCTTTGCACATTTGGTCATTTGAGGAACCAAATATGATGTCGTCAACATAAACTTGTACGAGCAAAATGTCTTTCCCAGACTTTCTTATGAATAAATTCTTGTCAATGGTACCTCTTGTGTAACCATTCTTCAGGAGAAACTAAGACAAAGTCTCATACCACAGCCTAGGTGCTTGGTGCAGCCCATAGAGAGCTTTATCCAATTTGCACACATAGTTGGGGTGCTATGGGTCTTCAAATCCTGGAGGCTGGCACACATAGACTTCCCTATCTATATCCCCATATAGAAATGCACACTTAATATGTAGCTGGTAGACAGTAAAATTCTTGGATGCATCATAAGCAAGAAAGATCCTTACTGCCTCAAGTCTTGCAACAGGTGCAAAAACATCAGTGTAATCAATTCCTTCCTCTTGAGTGTATCCTTGATGTTAGGACCTGGTATTTGAACGAAATACCTAGTGATTAGCGTGTTAAACCAACTCAAATAGTGCGGAATCCTATTTGATTGGCGATCCAATCAGTGAGAACACACGAAGAATCAATTAAGAATTGAATCTAACGTTAGAAGTCGATTAGGAATCGATCTAATGTGTTCTGTGAACTTGGAGAACGATTTGGGAGGCTTCTGGATGGCTAGGGTACGTCTGGAATCGTAATGGTATGAATGCTTACGTTTTTCCACGAATTGGGTCTATTTATAGGTTAGTATTGTTCAATCGTGCGACTGGGCCATAAGTATGGTTCAGTCGTGCGATTGAACCATGCGGTTGATTCATCCGCACGACTGAGTGTTCAGTCGTGCGACTGAGCCAATCTTATGTGTCAATCATACGACTGATCCAGTCTCCTGGTTCAGTCGTGCGATTGAGTCAATCGTATGAAGTTATTCATGCGTGTGGTCCATTCGCATGGGCCATTCGCATGAGAACTTCATTAAGTTAAGTTTGAATGTTTTAATTAATATAACATTATATGTAACCATTCAAACAATCATAAACCAATCAATTCAATCACGAATCATTAATGAAATATTAAACATTACCAATAACAAACAATCCATGTCATTTCATTAATCAATACAAATTACATCATAATCAGACAGACAAGATCTATTACATTACAAAATCATGATCTAGGGACATACATGCATCAACAAACTCCCCCTTGGACCTAGATCTATCTAATCTCTTGTCTTCTGCATAACCTCCTTATACTTCTTGTACTTCTCCTCTTTGGTAACTCCCGCGTGAATCTCAAACGCGAAGCAGAGTCGTATAACATTTTGGAACTGGAGGGCTTGTACAATATCTTGCGTGTCATAGAACAGTGGCCACTTGTATAATGTATAGACATCATTAGCAGACAAGTTGGTTAGCCACATCGGGTCGAATACCCTGATAGTATCCATTTGGCCCTCTCTGTTTAGAACTATGACAGCTTCAGCTATTCTCCAATCATAGTACCACCATTTGAAGTGTGGAGTGAAGTCCTGTGGCATTTCCCTGAGAGGGATTCTCAACATAGTGCGCGGAGGACTCCACTTCAACACAATCTTGGGCTTGCCAGTAATGGCATCAACCTCAGACCTTCTTATGTACCTAGTAGGCTGTTGGGGTCTGAAGTTAACCCATCTGGTGTGGTACTCCTTCTTAAGGGCAGCCTCGAACCAGCCTAACATTTTCCTTGGGTCAGCATACAAAAGCTTTAGCTTAGCCAGCTGGTTGAGCTCAAAACCAGGTAGAGTCTTCAGATCATGTGGAAATCTGAAGTACTCTATGCCCTGTTCCCTCTTAACTGCATA
Organism: Flaveria ramosissima; assembly: GCA_025215565.1. Taxonomy (NCBI): domain Eukaryota; kingdom Viridiplantae; phylum Streptophyta; class Magnoliopsida; order Asterales; family Asteraceae; genus Flaveria; species Flaveria ramosissima. The sequence goes on along the minus strand of CM046037.1, from coordinate 78,001,438 downwards.
CACGTTAAGATCATCAAAATAAGCCCATGCTATAATCCTGCCTGACACCTTGTGGTGTTTCTTGACTCTGTAGAGCTTGGTGTAGGCATCTTTCTTTGGTGCAGCACGTTGGGCTCTCACTTCTTCAAAACAGGCAGCCCACTCAGCCTTTCGAATGTCTACGTCATCATTTGAGGCTTGGGCTGTTCCTTCTGCCTTTTCAGTTTCCTGCTCCATCTTGTTCAGTACCTCAAACGTATCACTAACTACGGACTCACCCAGATTGGGAACCACATTACCCTCGTTGTCAACATACTGAGGATACTCTTCTGCAGTGATATCTTCGACCTCGACTTCATCAACATCATTTAGCTCTTCATCACTGGTCGAATCAACTGTTGGAGCATCTTTGACGATTTCATCCGGATTGAGTCTGAACATCTCTGCCAGTTGCTCGTTAGATAGGTCATGAATTATTTCCCCTTCTTCAGGGGTATAACTCACAGACCTTCTTACAATCCCTTGCAGATCAAGAATCATGGTTAGTTGAGTCTTGACCTGTTGAAGGGGAGCAATATCAAACTCATCTCTTTGAAAATTTGGATCTGTTTGATTTAAACATTCAACACATAAATCATTAGTAGGTAATCAAACAAAATTACATTAACTTAATATATAAACATTCAAAACATTGTTTTTCAGTACATGATTCAAACACAAAAAATAAATAAATACATAAAACATCTAATCTGTACTTTTGTCTTGAATCATGGTCTCATCGCTCGGAGGAGCAGAGGTGGTAGATGACTGGTCCTGTCGATTCTTCGATCTTCGTTCTTGACCTGAAGCAGTGGCCGATGCAGCCGCATCCCCTCCTTCTGCTTCGTCATCATCATCTTTTCCCTCTGTCCTTTCTTCATCTGTCTCTTCCTCATCCTCATCATCCTCCTCATTCCTCATCATCATCTTCATCATCATCATCACCACCATCTCCATCATCTCCATCCCCTTCCTTTATCTTTAAGGGCTCATCCTTTGATCCCTTTAACCTCAGCATGATGGTCTTGTTGTAGTCTCCAACTCCTCTATACGTTTGGCTGATTGGGCATGCTGCTCCTGAGTTGGGACATCTCGACTCTCTGTGCACCATCAGCTGGGTCTGCTGCTCTATCACACTACCCTCCTGCTCTGCCATCTCTGAGACTGGGCAGCAGTCAGGTCGGTCAGCTGGCGAATCTGCGCACTTTCTCCTCATCTGCAGCTAGCAAGCGCATCACCATACGGTTTAGCGCCGACAGCTGTTCCTCTACCCGATTGGAGGTAGAGAGATCCATACAAGTGTTGAGGACTGGGCTGATGGTCCTGCATGATGTGAGGTGGTGTGGTATGTGGCAGTGGTGAATATGGTCGGTAAACTTGGTGAAGGTGATGTAGGTGTAAATGGTATGGTGGTGGATGGAAAAGGTAAGTGGTGGTAGGTGAGGTGGTGGTGTGGTAGCAGTGTGGATGTGGTGGCTGTGGTGATGGGTGGTATGTCAGTGGAGGTGGTAGTGGTGGCTGTGGTGTGGAAGTAGAGGCTACAGTGGTAACGAAGGTCAGTCGACGCTTCTTCTTCTTAAGTCATGGGGCTGAGCCATCCTCTTCCTCCTAGTCCCAGTGGAAGTGGATGCTCCCCCTTTCAGCTCTGCCCGCTGAACCCGGAGCATAGCTCGGGTCAGTCTCTGTCTCTCTGGAGTCTCGAGGGTGTTCACCAACACCCTTAGCCGTGTTCTGTGGGAACAACCTTGCTTCCCCTCAGTTTCCTTGAGGGGCTCCTCATCAGACTCCTCCTCCTCCTGATCACCAACAACAAACTCCTGATGAAAACCGGCCGTCTCAGCAACCTCTCCGGCAGGGCAGACCCCGGGGGAATAACATCTGATCAGTGCCTCTAGGTGGAGCAGGCATATCCCCCGGCGTCTCCGCTATCATCATCATCAGAATCCATCTCTGGGAGGAGCAGCCTCTCATCATCAGAGTCACTGTCCTCATGACGCCATTTGCGTCTGCCTGGCGCCACATACCTCTCGTTGGCCAGGTGGCCAATCAATCTCTTCACTTGGGGCTTCACCTGCTTCCCCCTATAAACTCTCATCCGGCCCAGAGTCGTATCATCCATGATCTCTAAAGCCACTGCATCATGACTCTCTTTGGGCAGATTGGCAGCTTCTCGTTGAAGATGAGCTGTAAGAACCTGGGGTACATACAAAACCCCTCCTTTCCCTTGGCCTCCAAGTTCTCCACCAAGTAGGAGAATATCATGCTAGAAAAGCTGAAGGGGTGGTTCAGCACCAGTGCCACGTAGGCATTTTGGATCTGGTCTGAGAGGTCGTCGAACCCACCCCTCCTCGATGCAACACACTTGAGGATCACGTGTGCTAAGTACTTGTACTGGGGGCTCAGGTTGCTCTTGTTGAGCACACCTGAGTTGATGTCCCAGCGTACTTTATCCTCAGAAAGCATCCTCGCACTGTCAGTGGATGTAATCTAGTAGGATGATCAGTATCATCCCCAAACTCTAGGACCCTCTGGATGTCGGCAGCAGTGATCTCAATATCATGGCCCAGTATAGAGCTCCTAATGCAGTAGGGCTCACGGGAGCGGTCCACAGAGGCATTCTCCCAGAATGCCTGATGCAGTGATCTGTATGGCGTGCAAGGAGTGGAGATAGCCTTATGAATCCTGGACCGTCTAAGAAAGGCTATAATGTCGGTAAACTCGGCCCCGTTCCTGGTAGTGTGATCCAAATGAGCACAGATGTTGTGCTTTGGATTTATGGACCATCTCTCTGCCATTTTCCTGAAACATACATGACATAGAACCATTAGTACATAAGACATGAAAATTCTGTTCTAAGTGTAATGTTGAAACTCATTCTGATTCATTCGTGCGAATGAATCATGCGACTGAAGTCAGTCGTCTGTTCTTTCATGCGACTGAGCTCATTCTGGTCAATGTGACATGCGATTGGGTCAGTCTGCTGACTGAGTCTGCGAATGGTTCAGTCGGCCGACTGAGCTCAATCGCATGGTTCATTCGGGCGATTGGAGTTCATCCGGGCGACTAGTCGCCTGTCCTGTAGTTCAGTCGCCAATCGTTCGAATCTTCAACAAAACAGTGTTTTAACTCAGATAACCGGTTCAATAGACTCGCATTCTTGTTACTAATAACCTATTAGACTTAATTTTAACATTTTGCTTAGTTTTGATAGGTTATTAGGTCTTCCTAGTCTCGGTTCTTGTTTCACAGTCGAGTAATCAAAATTAGGGTTTGAATCTTTCATGTTTTGGTAAGATGAGTCTTCAAACTACCTGGATAATCAATAGCAAGATCAGTGAATGAAGATCAAGACGAAAACAAGGTCTGATGAAAATTTGGCAGCGTAACGGTAGGGTGTGCGATTTGAGAGCGATTGGGGTGTGATGAATGAAATGCGATCGACTGTGCCCTTTAAATACTGAAGCTGGTTCAATCGGCCGACTGGCCTCAGTCGCCCAGTTCATTCGGGCGACTAAGGCTCAATCGTGCGATTGGCCCAGTCAGTCGCATGCTGTTGACCGACTGAGGTTCAGTCGGTCGACTGACTCAGTCGTGCCTTTCATTCGCATGTTCAGTTGACCGAATGAGTCTCAGTCGGTCGACTGACTCATTCGCCCCCTTCCAATCGGTCGAATGGGCCATTCTGATAAGCCATTCGTGTGAATGGCTCATTCTTATGTCCATTCGTGCGAGTGAAAGCCATTCGCATGGTTGGTCCATTAGCATGGTCCAATCGTGCGAATGGGTCACACTTAGTTAATTTTCTGCCATTTTTTCCAATTTACATTTAAAACCCTTTTAACTCTTGAAATTAACGTTATGAGCTTTTGATCATCTCAGACATGATCATTTCATCTTGAAACATTTTGATCACCTCAGACGTGATCCTTTTAAACACTTTGTCACCTCAGACGTGACTGTTTTAAATTTTAAAGCACATGTGGTCATCTCAGACATGACCCTTTTAGTGAGTTGATTCCTTCTGATTTTCCTGATGTAGTCCGACAAACTAATAAGATTAAAATTAAAACTACTAACTAACTTAGAAAATTTAAACTAATTACTCAAACAAACTTGTTTTTGGCTTTTTGTGAGAGATAAATCCTAAGATAGACATCTACGGGATTTGGTTCCGGAATAGACAGCTTCAACTTGGATTGACCACACCTGGACCAATTCAATTTTGGAATCATACAGGCAAGTCAAATCATTTGGGACTTGTTATCAAAATCTTTTGATGCTCAATTCTCGGTGTTCATCCAGAGTCGTTAGCAACTTAAGGAAATCATACTGAAACTCTTAGATTGTCACATTGATTTGAACTTTTGAGAATTGTAGCCACAATGATTGTCAATATGTTTGTCCACTTAAATCCATACACAGACTTTTGACACAGACTGGTGACTGATTTAGGTTTAATTATTTCAACTAACATTTGTGGATCCCACACTTATATGGTAATCAACATTCCTCAGGAGCTTTTGAGCGGTCTACGGGTATTATTACAAGAAGAGACTATTCTTAGAGCTTTCAAGAGAAGCCTGTCCTCAGGTCAGTGCCATCGCACAGCAGAGAGGCGGCAAACAACAATGAATTCTAGAATATCTAGGTTATGCTTATCCTCAGGTCAGTGCCATCGCACAGCAGAGAGGCACACAACCTATCTCCTTGTTAGAGCAGCTTATTTTATTTTGCACAAAATGCACCAACAACATAAGTCATTAGCTTTATAGCATTTGTCTTTCATTTTTCTTTGCTTTGCTCTAATTATGGTCATCCGCACACATTTGTGGCGTTTACATGCTCATTACCCCTTATTGGAATATTGTTGATTGTGTTAACCAGTGATAAGATGGAAGCCCACAGTCAGTTGAACAACTTAGTTTGATCTTGATAACACCACTCAAGTCTAATCATCTATTGTGTTGAATCTACCGACATATCATTTGTGGTCTAGCAACCTCTAGGTCTACTTTCTTTGTGTTACCTTCGGAGTTACCAGTTTTCTATCATCTTCCCTTTTGTATTGCCTAGACTACACAGACTTATATTTTAAATTTTGCATTTTTTCAAAACTTAAGTTTTAAAGTCCCTCTTGATTTGTTCCTGTGTACTATCATTTTCCAAGGTATTGAATCGGTATCACAGATACGATCTACCTTATATCAGCTATTCACTCCTTCTCCCTCGTTTTTTTTTTTTTAATGTTAACTTGCTGACATATTCTCCCCCTAAAATACTAAAATCATTATTGGTTTAATTATTTTAGGATTTTAATAAACAGCAAAATAACATGAGTTTAAATTTAACTGACGAAAATAAACACATAAAATAAAATAAAATAAAATAGACTTTAACTAAACTACATCGGACTACACATTATTATCATCAGGAATTACCTCACTTTTCTTTTTAACGCCGTTGACCTCTAGCAAATATTGAAAACGTGGTTTATCAAAGGCTTTAGTATAGAGGTCAGCGCGTTGAAAATCAGTATTAATTTTAACCACATCAATTAAGTTCTTTTCAAAACAATCTCTTATGAAATGGTATTTAATACCGATGTGTTTGGTCTTAGGATGTTGAACCGGATTTTTAGTTACTGCAATTGCAGCAGAGTTATCAACAAAAATAGGAGTAGACGAGAATTTTAAACCGTAATCCGCATTTGCTGTTGAATCCAGATGATTTGTGAACAGCAACTTGCAGCAGCAACATATTCGGCTTCACAGGTTGACAATGCAACCGATGTCTGCTTCTTACACTGCCAGGTAACTAATCTTCTCCCAAAGAATTGACACCCTGCTGATGTAGACTTGTAGTTCATCTTGCAGCCCCCGTAATCCGAGTCACTATACGCGGTAAGCTCAAAGTCATCATCATGAGGGTACCACAATCCAAGTGTGGGTGTACCCTTCAGATAACGAAAAATCCTCTTGACCCCGATCAGATGGTTGACCTTAGGTTTAGCCTGATATCTAGAACATAAACATGTAGCATACATAATATCAGGTCTTGAGGCAGTGAGATACATAAGGGATCCAATCATTCCTCGGTACATCGTGGCATCTACAAGATCTCCATTCTCATCAGGTGCTATATCGTGATTCGTAGCAAGTGGAGTCCCAGCAGCAGAAGCATTCTCCATGTCAAAGCGACTGAGAATGTCTCCTACATACTTGGTCTGATGTAGAAAGATCCCATTTGGTGTCTGATCCACCTGTAACCCGAGAAAGAACTTCATCTCCCCCATAGCACTCATCTCAAACTCTTTCTTCATCACTGCTTCAAACTCTTTGCATAATTCTTCGTTCTTTGAACCGAAGATTATGTCATCAACATAGATCTGTACAAGCAGTAGGTCGCCATCCTTTTCTTTAATAAACAGTGTGCAGTCAATGACTCCCCTGCGAAAGCCGTGTTTCACAAGATGAGTCGAGAGTTTCTCATACCAAGCTCGAGGAGCTTGATGAAGCCCGTATAAAGCCTTGTCGAGCTTGTAAACTCTATCCCGATGATAAGGATCTTCAAATCCCTCGGGTTGACTTACATAGACTGTTTCCCTGATTTCCCATGAAGGAATGCACTCTTCACATCTAATTGGTAGACTTTAATCTTCATGTACGATGCATAGGCAAGGAAGATACGAATAGCTTCCATCCTTGCCACGGGTGCAAACACCTCATTGTAGTCAATCCCCTCGACTTGGCGAAAACCTTGAACCACCAATCGAGCTTTGTTCCTGATAATGACCCCTTGGTCATCCTTCTTGCATTTTAGTACCCATTTGGTGCCAATGACTTTAGCACCTTTAGGTCTATCAACCAGAGTCCATACACCTAACTTCTTGAACTGCAGAAGTTCTTCTTGCATGGCACTCACCCACGCCTCATCATTTAGTGCCTCACTGACATATTTGGCTCAACCTGCGAGACAAAACATCGATAAGCACCATCATGAATGTAACCCTTCTCCATAACTGAGGCGTAATCAGCTGAGTATAGCTGATTTCGGGTTTGTACTCCTGATCTGACATCCCCAATAACATTGTCAAGGGGATGATAGACGTTTAGTCGTGATCCTGGAGTAGTAGGAACACCACCTCAGAACCGAGATTATGAACATTTGGTTCTGCATCTGAGGTAGTTGGAGTTTGAGGTTCCGAAGTCGAAGGTGCATCACTTGTAGATGCTTGTGGACTTTCAGGAACTGGAACCTGTTCCTCCTGACTGTTCTGGTCATCTGCTTCAGCTTCATCTTCAGAGGAGGAGTCACTGTCATCGACTACTCCCCCTGACTGAGTAGATGATTCTCCCTGTGTGCTAGATGGTGTATTCAGGATATCATACATCATCCTAGTAGCTAACTCATCATCCGAGGGAGAGAGAGGAATGTTGAAGGACTTGAAGAATCCATCATAGTCGAAGAAGTAGGCGGGTCCTTTGCCTGTAGGTGGTGTGGTATATCTCTGAACGTCAACATTACACCACACTTCTACAAGACCCGTTGAGTTGTTGTAAACTCGCTTGTTCGGTATGTTGTATCCTAGAAAGATTCCTTCATCCGCCTTCTCGCTGAATTTGCCTTCTTGTGTCTTCTTCAGAAGTGTGCACGGCGCGCCAAAAGGTTCAAGATACTCCAAATTCGGTTTGCGTCTTTGTAGTAGCTCGTAACATGTCTTTCCGTGGCGCTTGACTATTAGGACTCGATTCAGTGTATAACATGCATTTGCCACTGCCTCATTCCAGAATTGGATAGGCAGTTTCGAGTCCGCCAGCATAGTCCGTGCTGTCTCTATCAAGCTTCTGTTCTTCCTCTCAGCAACACCATTCATCTGAGGCGTGTAGGCAGAAGTGAATTGATGCACAATTCCCTTTTCCTTGCAGTATGCCTCCATCCATTGATTCTTGAATTCTGTCCCGTTGTCTGAGCGTACTTGTCTAACTTTTAGCTTGTAGAGAGATTCCAGTGTGGTTACTAACTCCTTGAATGACTCAAATGTTTCTGATTTGGATTTCAGAAACATTACCCAAGTGAACCTTGAGTAGTCATCAGTGACCACAAAACAGTACAAGTCGCCTGCATGCTCTTTGTACTGACTGGACCAAACAGATCCATGTGAAGAAGTTCAAGAGGAAGTTCTATTGAATGAACTTTCTTTTCCTTATGAGACTTCTTCGTCTGTTTGCCTTTCTTGCAAGCTACACAAAAGTCAGGAAGCTGGAAGTTCTTGACATTAACTCCTCTCACCAAATCCTTCTGAATCAAATGATTCATCTTTCTTTGACTAATGTGTCCCATTCTCCTATGCCAGGAGATGGAATCCTTCTCAGTAGCTTTAGATAGAAAGCACTGAACCTCATGATCCGTTGTAGCAGCTGTTGACAGATCCAAGACATAAAGGTCTTTATATCTTGAAGCAGTCATCAGAACTTGGTCCTCTGGGATCATGTAGTCTTTCTTCAGCACGTAACACTTCTTGTTGTCGAAGATGACCTTAAATCCTTTATCACAGATTTGGGAAACAGAAAGTAAGTTATTCTGAAGTTGTTGAACGTAGTTCACCTTATCAAACTTAACTTCTGATTTCCCACTTCTCCCTGAGCTGTGATATAGCCTCCCTTGTTTCCAGCAAAGGAAACATGCCCTCCTTTTATTTGCTTGACGTTTGATAAAAGGGCTCTATTTCCTGTCATGTGCCTGGATGCTCCGCTGTCTACAATCCACGTGTTAGTCTCAGCACTGTATCGAACACCCTGCACATACAAAGTAAATGAATTAGTTTAGGTTAGGAACCCAAGCCTTTACTGGCTTGGGTTTCCCAGAGGCATCACACATCATAAACTCCACCCATTGACCCTTAGAGGGTGAGGGTATCTCAGGTTCCTTATTGTCATCAGTATCAGACACGCAAGATGACTTCTCTTTCCATAAGCCAGATTTGTGCAATGCCTGTTTATGATAAACAGTCGTCTGGCTTACAGGTTGGACTTTAGGTTCACTAGCTCTTCTAGGTGGAGTCAGAGAACTCCTCTTAGAAGACCTAGGCTTAGAGTCCTGAAGATCAATCTTCTTCCTAGGTGTCTGATAGAAAGGACAATAGGAAGCAATGTGTCCACATTCTCCACAGTTGTAGCATGACCGGCTATCAACTTTATGAGTAGACTTTCTTTGTGGAGAAGTGCGTGACACTCTAGTAACATCAATCACTTTAGGTTTTGACTCTTGTGTGTTAGATGTTTTCTTTGAATAACAAAATTAACTGGTTTAACCTGTTTAACATCTTTCTCTTTTTGGTTAACTGGTTTTTGACTTGAAGCATGTGAAAAATTAACATTTGAAGTCCTTTTAGGTTCTGATTTGACTCTGTTTGACCCTTACTTTAAGTTAACTTTTTCAAATTCATTTTCCAGATTAACACAAGGCAATTTACCCTTTGCCTTTGAAGTGGCTCCTTTTGTTTTTGTCCAGATTCAGTAGATGAACATGAGGTATCTGGATCACTAACAAGAGGAGTAGACACCACGTGATCCTTGATGGGGTTATTATTTACTGGTCTAGTCTTAGTGTTCATCAAGGTCTCAGGTGGTGGTGGAACCACTTTGTAACCCAATCCCTCCCCGTTATTTCTTTCTCTCACTAAGTGTTGAACTATGTGTGAAGAACTAGTCCAACTATGCAGTTTCTGTTTTAATGAATTTACTTCTACTTCTAGAACTGCCTTTTGCTTCTTAGTGTCTTCTAGGGAGTTTAGATAGTACCTAATGTCATTTGCTTGGTTAAAGGCAACTACTTTGGTTTCCCTAAGTTGTTTAGTCAATAGGTCTATCTTTTCTTTATAACTATGCTCATTTTGTTTTAGTACTCTGTTAGCCTCAGTGCACAGTTGTAAATCTTTTACTAAGTTATCATTATGATCTAATAACCTAGCAAATTTTTCATCTATGCTATTCCTAAAAGTATCACAATCAGAACAAGCATGATTATTAAACATTTGGTCAGTAGTACTTACCTGAGTTGGTTCAGAAGAGCTAGCCATCAATGCAGCATCAGATGTCTCTGGTTCTGGTGATTCTGTCTTTTCTGTCTCTGATGTGGAAGTCTCCTCCTTTGGCTTGTAACTGACCTCGGCTGCAATTGCTTCTTCACTATGTGACATTGCTATCTCAACTGCTAGATCACCTTCACTCGCAGAATCATCATCAATATCCTCTACACTGGCAATGTTTGATTCTCCTGGTGAGACAAACCTAAAACTCCAATCCTGTCCTTCATCATCATGAGCAGTCAAGGCTTTTGGATCCTTGTTTGATGAAGTAGAACTGGAAGTTTGCTTGTCTTGGCGAGTAAAGGACGAGAACGGGTTCCAATTACCCATCTTCTTTGGCTTGACACATTCTCTTTTGAAGTGCCCCTTCTCTCCACAGTTGAAGCAGGTCACTTTGCTCTTGTCAAAGCCAAATGTGGTATCCTTAGTAGCTACCAAGTTCTGTCCGGTCTTTTTAACAAACTTCTTCGCCCTCCGAACAGCACTAGCTAAAGCCCACATTATATCCATCCTCTCAAGCTCCATCTCGTCCACCTGCTCGTAGTCCTCATCTGCCAGATGGCAGTTTCCAATCTTCCCGGCAACAAGTCCATCATATGAATGAACTACTGCAGCTAGAAGATCCATATGCTCTCGAGCTACTTCTACAGTCACATTACCGAGGTTCTCGGTCTTCAGTTTGGTAGCACTTGCTTCTGATCCAATATAGTGGGTACAAGACGACCCTGACGTGTCTGATCCAGAAGGAGAAGCATGTGAAGGACCTGACGAGCTAGACACAAAAGCAGTCTGGAGAGGCGCTCCAGATGTCTTAGCTTGAGGCGTTGCGTTGTATAAAGCTGGATTTTGTGTGTACGAAGACTTCTGCGCTCTGTACTTCATCCTTAGTGCTTCTTCTCGCAACTTAAGAATGAAGTCATTAATATCCAGCTTTACAAGCATTCCATTCTGTCTCAGGTTTGACACGAATGAAGCCCACTTATCAGGCAATCCGTCTGCGAAGTTACTCACTTTCTCTTCCATGGTCGTTTCCACTCCATGTGTATACAGTTCGCTCATCAAGTGGTAGAATCTATCTATGACATCGTCTAAACTCTCGTTACCAATCGATGAGAAGTTATCGAATTCCTTCTTTAACTCCTTTGCCTTGATTGCCTTCAACGAAGCATTCCCATCATACCTCTTCTCTAACTCATCCCACAGTTTCTTGGACTGCTTATTCTCTGAATACTGGTGGAATATGTCTTTGGGGATAGACTGAGTGATCAATGCATAAACCCTTTTCTCTGCATTGTACTTAACTTTCTGTGCGTCCGTCATCCCACCTAACGTTAGCTTAACTCCATCAGCTCCCACCGGCGTACTATACCCAATCTCAATGGCTTCCCACAGATTATGATCTACTCCATTGAGGTAGATCTCAAAACGTTGTTTCCAGTGGGGAAACTCATCTAAAGTCAAGAGCTTTGGTGGTTTATTGTGATTACCCACCTCACTCTCAAGCAGCAGCAGGTTCTGTATCCTCGAGTCCTTCCCAGCAGTAAAGGTTGACATCTGATCTTCCATGGCGAATAACTTTAAGTCTAATCAAACAAACTTTCACTGATGCGACTGAAGGATGCGAATGGTCTAGTCGTGCGTATGAACTCTGCGACTGGTTCAATCGTGCGGCTGAACTGGGCGATTGGTTCAGTCGAGCGAATGAATCTGGTGCGTATGAGCTATGCGAACGAACGGTTCAGTCGGCCGAATGAAGGTGCGACTAGGTCCAATCGTGCGAATGAGCAATGCGAATGGAGTCCAGTCGTGCGAATGGGTCACTCGTGTGACTGAAGCTGCTGTTTTGCGAAATTTTCTAGGTTTGGCGGGTTTCAGCCGTAAAATTTCGAAATTTCACAAGTCCTAATCGCCTAAGTCCGTAGAAACCAAACTTCGATGAGCAGGGAACGTCCAAGATCACTTTTGACACCAAAGATTGCGTTTTTAGTGCAAAAACACAAACTTCTATGCAATCTTGATTGAATCAACACGTAATCAAGAGCCAAAGCTCTGATACCACTTGTTAGGACCTGGTATTTGAACGAAATACCTAGTGATTAGCGTGTTAAACCAACTCAAATAGTGCAGAATCCTATTTGATTGGCGATCCAATCAGTGAGAACACACGAAGAATCAATCAAGAATTGAATCTAACGTTAGAAGTCGATTAGGAATCGATCTAATGTGTTCTGTGAACTTGGAGAACGATTTGGGAGGCTTCTGGACGGCTAGGGTACGTCTGGAATCGTAATGGTATGAATGCTTACGTTTTTCCACGAATTGGGTCTATTTATAGGTTAGTATTGTTCAATTGTGCGACTGGGCCATAAGTATGGTTCAGTCGTGCGATTGAACTATGCGGTTGATTCATCCGCACGACTGAGTGTTCTGTCGTGCGACTGAGCCAATCTTATGTGTCAATCATACGACTGATCCAGTCTCCTGGTTTAGTCGTGCGATTGAGTCAATCGTATGAAGTGATTCATGCGTGTGGTCCATTCGCATGGGCCATTCGCATGAGAACTTCATTAAGTTAAGTTTGAATGTTTTAATTAATATAACATTATATGTAACCATTCAAACAATCATAAACCCAATCAATTCAATCACGACTCATTAATGAAATATTAAACATTACCAATAACAAACAATCCATGTCATTTCATTAATCAATACAAATTACATCATAATCAGACAGACAAGATCTATTACATTACAAAATCATGATCTAGGGACATACATGCATCAACACTTGAACTACTAGTCTTTCCTTGTTCTTGATAGGAAGCATGAGTACAGGTAGACATTCCCATTATGAGTTTGTCCCCTTGTTCTCACACCTTCAGACACATCTCCAATGATGTTCTCAGCTGGATGAGTGTTGTGAATCCTTAGCCTAGGAATCACATCCAGTTGCATGGATATATCCAAATTGGAAAAGTTTTGCTCAGGATTTTGAACACTTGTCCCAACTGTTGTTTCATATTCATTCAATGAAGACTGATTGAATGAAGGAGAAACAACATCAGTATCAGTTGTCTGTGAAGCAACATTAACAATTACTTGTTCCTTTAAAATGCTACTTTCATAAGCTTGGTGTTGTATGTTGTCATCGAATGAGTTTTGAGGCTCACTTTATTGACATCTTGTTATAGCTCCACTAGTTGCTGAGATAGTTATGCTATCAGATCTGCCATTTGTAGTCCTGATACATTTTAACTTTAGCAATGCAAGCTAGAGTATAAAGTTTTTCAAATACCTTGTTGTCATCAGTTCCAGCCATCAATGCTTGAGCAGGGGTAACATCCTGCACCATGAAGCTCTAGTCGACTTCTTGAGCTACAGCAGTTGTGTTTTGTTCAGTTGACTTCTCGGTGGCTTTAGGTGTTGTGGGATGTGTGGAGGCTTGAGTGGTTCCCGGATTTGCTTTGTCAAACCCAAACTTGCTGTTAGTTGGGTTTTGGGGAAATTGCCTTCCAAATCTTTTGAAGAACTTCTTCGCCCTGTAAGTTAACAGAGCCATTTGTTGGACAATGTCCATGTATTCTACATCATCTGGGCTAAAACATTCTAGATCATCAAAACAAAATTGAAAATCACTAGAATGTCCATTTCCTTAGACAAAAGCACAGCTGTCCTGGAAGGGACTTGGCTGAGCCTATTAAGACCTTGGAGTCTCAGGGAATGTGATGTATGGCCCAGAAGAACAAGATGGTTGCTAAGAGTAGGTCAGGTACTACTAAGGTTGAGGGGTTCTTGAGCCTTCAGCAACCATTAAAGCGTTGCTAGCAGGAAGGCTTGAGGATCTGCTTACCTGGTGGCCTCTCTTGTTCTCCATCTCTACACGGTATTCATCAAGGATGCCATATAGTTCAGTGATGGTGAGGGAGTCCAGGTTTTCTGTCCTCTTGATAGAGATACAGTAGAACATCCATTCATTTGGAAGTGCACTCATAAATTTTCTTGAGAGATCTATCAACTCAAAAGTTATTCCCACATACTGAAGGGAGGAAATAAGATCCATATACCTGAAGTATTGCTGGCTAAGGGTCTCTCCAGCAATATAAGTGAAATTTTCAAATTGTTGCTTCAGTGAATCTTTCTTAGAGTCATTTGAGCTGGAGTACATCTGGGTCAAGGCATCACTATTAGTTCTTTGGCTGACTGACAATGCTCAAAACCCACCATGATGGAGTTGGGTATAACAGTTATCAGAACAGTCATAGCTTTGCTATCGATGTCCAGCCATTTTTTATCTTCTTCTGAACCGCCTTCTCTATCATAGCACCATTTCCAGCCGATGTTGCAGCCTTTGGCTTGTAAGGGCCATTGGTGATAGACTTTCACATTTTGTTGTCTTGATATCTGATGAAGCCTTCAATATGTCTGCTCCATGATCTGAAGTTATTAGGGGTGATGATAGGTGCTTTGGTCATCGTCCCCATCTCACATTCAGATTTTTGGTTGAGGGCCATTTTGAGTGAAATGAGTATATGAGTGATAAAAAGATTGATTTGGATGGTGAGATCACACAATCAAGAGCCTAAGAAGCTCTGATACCAATTGCAGGATCGGGTTTGTTCACTCAACACGTTTAAGGTCTCTCAAACTCACTAAGTCTCACTCGTATAGATGATGCAGAATACTCTAAGAGTTGATAATAATATACTAAGTATAAATAAACAAAACACGGGAGAATAGTTTTTCAAGATACTTGTATATATTACTTCTCAACTCAAAGTTTTACAAGACTCTTACAAGCATGATACATGAGTTACAATGAGAAACTATATATACTACTATCTACAGCCGGATATACTTTGATACCAACTGGAACTTACAACTAGACAAATACTACATTACTAGAAGTAAGGTATCTTAGATAAAATACTATCTAAGATTTGGTAGTCATGACATGTCCATGACTTACCTTTTGTCACCAACTAAAGTTGGTAACTGTACTAACTGATAAGAAATGAACAGTGGAATAAAGTATGGTCAACTACATAGGCGTGGGAAAAGCACCATGCAGTATCTTAGAGATTGCAACGGAGTGTCAGAGGAACCATACTTATGTCCATTGGTTCATGGTAGGTTCTTCAGAAGGTTAATTGGCTTCGGAAGAATAAGTTATTCCGAAGCCACTTATACTTCGGAAGAGGCTAGTCTTCCGAGGCTTGAGTTATTCTTCAGGCCTTCATGCTTCGGAAGTCATTGTCTTGAATTCTTCTAAGTGTTGAACTTCGGAAGAAGGAAGACTTTGTCTTCGGAAGTTAGAGTTCCTCTTCGGAAGCTCTTTCAAACTTGACTTTCGGAAGCTCGGCATTTGCCTTCGGAAGTTCTGCTTTTGCCTTTAGAAGTTCTTCATCAGTTGCACCAAAATTGTCTAAGTGTTTGTTTTGGTTGCACCAGGCTTACTTGATCCAAAATTTCTCTTCTGGCACAACCTCATTATCTTCTTCGAGATTTATCACTTCAGTTGGGGCATAGCTTTCTGTGCTTGAATTTGATTCAACTACTGGGGATATTGGTATTTGAAGAGGTATTTGTTGAGGGGATTGAAGATTGAGAGTAGGTGATAAAGGTTCTGTGGTGTTGGTGTTGGTGTTGAGTGATGATTGAGATTGGGAAATTGCTAAAGGCTGGGTATGTTCACTTGCTTGAGAAACTGGTTTAGTAGCGCTAGTGGTTAGAGATGATTAGGAGTGTATAGGAGAGATGGGCAAAGTGTGTTCACTTGCTGGTGATTGTACTAGTGGTGATGAAGGGAGATGATGAATAGGTGATTGTGGAGGAGAGTGTGATGCGTGTTTCGTTGAAGCAGGGGAGACATCATGTTGGTCTTCAAACACAAGCTCTTATGGAATATCAGCAGCTGGATCAAGCACATGAGCAAACATAGACATATCTTCTCCTTCATACTTGCCACTGATCTTGTTTAACACAGATCTTCCCAGGTGAGCTTGTACAAAGACATCACCTTCTCTTTCTATTATAGCCAATACTACTTTGATGATCAGCTGAATGAACCTTGGGAACATGTACATATTATCTTCCTTTTGGACTTTTATCTGATCACATAGACATCCAAATATGTACTTTGAGTAATTGTAGGTCCTTCCTTCAAATATCCAAATGATGCCTGAGGAGATGTGCCTAGAGAATCTGTCTAATCCAGATTTTCTGTTTGAGATGCACTTCAAGTAAGTATGGCAGAGAAATCTGTAAGGCTTACATAATCTCCCCTTCTTGATTTCTCCTTGATCATAATCTTCATCATGTCCCATTAAATTGAAAATCTTTTCAATATACTCATGTTCAAACACATCTGGATGACCCTCCTCTCGATCACCTAACTCAAGTACCCTTCTTATTGTTCTTTCATCAATTCTTAGCCTATCATTTCTTATATGACCTCACTATTTCCTTCTTCTTCTATACGAGTTGAGTTCCAGAAATTAATGATGTGTGATTGATAGATAACAGGATCAGCTGATAGCGCATAAAGCAACCTGGACCTCCGCATGTAGTGAATAATATCTCGACACCCTTCAGCCACAGGGTCGTCTGCATTTAAATACCCACAAACATTGTGTTCTCTTGCAAATCTAGTTGCCATTTTCACAGAAGAATGAGAAAATTAGGTCATAAACAAAATTTCAAACATGAGAATATGAACAGTTTTACTAATACTCCAAGATCAAACTGTTGATTTTGTTGTTTATGATATGATTTACCTTGATAATGTTGAAATTGAAATGAACATAGGTCAAGGTTTGTGTATGGTTTATTGTTTAGAGTTGGTAATTTTTTGAATGTTGGCGGAAAGGGGTTTATGTGAACGTTTTTCTAGGTTGAAAAGTGTTCTGAAAAAGTGAATGAAAATGATAAGTCAAAAAATCATTTATACTCCCTCAGACTTATTAATTTCAAATATTAAATGATATGGGACCCGTAATCCTTATTACACTTATGTGATTATTTAATGTTTCCGCAGAGACTAGTTCCTCCGTAGTAGGTTAATTCCTCTGTAGATCATCTACGGATGACTAAACTTGAAAGATGTTAGGACCGTTTTCGTACGGAGTACTAATGGATTCCACGTGAGACCAGATCAAATAGTGCGGAATCCTATTTGATAGCGATCCAATCAGTGAGAACGACAATCTGATCGATCTAACGATGAAACAAACGTTAAGAATTGAGTAGAAATCGATCAGGAACGAACTATGAAGTTGGATAGGCTGCTTAGGGCGCTCTAGACGGCTAGGGTTTGTGAATATTCAAAGTCCTCCGTTTTTCCACGAATTATGTGATATTTATATGTTTTCAGTTTCATTCGTACGACTGAACCCATTAGCAGGGTTCAGTCGTGCGACTGACTCATGCGGTTGATTCATACGAATGACTAAAGGTTCAGTCGTGCGACTAAATCAACCTTATGTCTCAGTCATATGACTGATCCAGTCTCCTGGTTTAGTCGTGCGACTGGTCCATAAGTATGATTCATTCGTGCGTATGGTCCATAAGTATGAATAACCATCTGACTAAGTTGAACACATTTCTCAATCATTATTGACTTAGAACTATGTACAACAACCTCAAACCTATATATGATGTTCATACATATGAATTATACTAAATACAATAATAAAATGAAATACTCAAAGACAAATAACCATCAAGATGCATATCATATTTCATTAAGTAGTCATATTACATATGTGTAAGAAATGAAAGACTTTTACATTTAAGAACATAAACTAGGAACATGATGTATCAACAAACTCCCCCTTGGACCTAGTTTATCCTATTTTCTAACATTCTTCACATGCTCTTGGAATTTCTTGTACTTCTCTTCTTTGATGACTCCCGCGTGGATCTCAAACGCGAAGCAGAGCCGTATAACATGTTGGAATTGTAGAGCTTGTACAATATCTTGCGTTTGGCCACTTGTATAGAGTGTAAACATCTTCAGCAGACAAGTTTGTAAGCCACATTGGGTCAAATACACTGATAGTCTCGATCTTACCTTCTTTGTTCAGAACTATGACCGCTTCCCCCGTCCTCCAGTCGTAATACCACCATTTGAAGTGTGGAGTGAAGTCCTGAGGCATCTCCCATAAAGGAATCTTAGACATTATGCGTGGGGGACTCCACTTCAACACCACCTTAGGCCTTCCAGATATAGGATCAACTTCAGTCTTATGAATGAACCTCTTAGGTTGTTGAGGTCTAAAGTTGACCCATCTGTGTGGTATTCTTTCTTCAATGATGTCTCAAACCATCCCGACATCTTCCTCGGGTTGGCATACAAAAGATCTAAACAGGCCAATCTGTTTAGCTCAAAACCAGGAAGAGTCTTCAAATCATGTGGATATCTGAAGTACTCAATTCCCTTCTCTCGTTTAATAGCATATACATCCAGATCTTCAAAATAGGCCTAATTGATGATCTTGCCTGTCACTTTCTGATGTTTCTTTACTCGGTAAAGTTTGGTGTAGGCATTCAGCTTTGGAGGTGCACGTTGTGCCTTTATTTCTGATAAACAAGCTGCCTATTCAGCCTTCTTTAGATCAACATTAGCATATGTAGCTTGGGCTTTACTTTCATCCTTTGCTTTCTCTTTCTCTATCTCATCCAGCTTGTCAAAAGTATCACTGCCAAATGTTTCACCCAAGTCGGGGATAACGTTGCCCTCAGGGTCAGTGTACTGAGGATAGTAGTCAGACATGGCATCCTCGATCTCAATCTCATCCACACCTTGTAGCTCCTCGTCACTCAAGACATCTACTTCCGGAGCATCTTTGACAAGCTTATCTGGATTTAGTCGAAACATATCTGCGAGTTGCTCGTCGGTCAGGTCGTGGATGATTTCTCCTTCCTCTGGAGTGTAGCTCACAGACCTTCTCACAATCCCTTTCAAATCAAGAATCATAGTAAGTTGAGTCTTGACTTGCTGAAGGGGAACGACATCATAATCCTCAGTCTACGGAGCTTCATTTTTGCCTTTATCGTGTGTCTCTTCAGCTGGAGGTGCGGAGGACGTGGCTCTATTGGTGCGCCTCTCCTTTGCTGCTTGATTTGAGGCTGATGCAGATGCATCACCTTCTTGATCATCCTCCTCCTCATCATCATCTTCTTCTGATTCATCATCCGTCGAATCATCATCATCATCTCCACCATCATCTCCATCATCCTTAATCTTCAGGGGCTCACCCTTTGTTCCCTTCAACCTCAACATAAGCTTTTTGTTCTTTTTCTCTAACCCTTCGATCCGCTTGACGGATACCATGACAAGCTCATTTTGAGCCTTCAGGGCATGGTGAGCTCGAACTAAAGCTCTCTCATGAGTAGCGTTCTTCTCTGTAAGCTGAGCTATCTGCTTGCCTTGTGCGGTATTGACTGCCATCAGCTGATTCATTTGGTTGGCTCTCAGATCATCTGTCGCTAGCAGTTTGAGCACCAGTCTATTTAGGCTCGCCAACTGTTCCTCTAACCCAACAGTGGGTAGAGTAGAGCCCTGTGTAGGTGAAAATTGGGTGGATGTGCCAGCTTGGGGAGTAATGGGTGTAGTGGTGGATGTGGTGTAGATGGGATTAGGAATGGAAGTGGATTGTGGTGGAACTGATTTGGGTATTATGGGTGAGGTAGGTGTGAATGTATGAGTGGTAGTGGTATGGGGAATAGTGGTGGTGGCAGTGGCTGTGGTGGTGGCAGTGGCTGTGGTGGCGGCAGTGGCTGTGGTGGTGGAAGAACTGATCAAAGTAATCCTCTGCCTCTTACCCTTCTTGCCATGGGGTTGGGCCATCCTCTTCCTCCTGGAACCCTTGGCTATCGGGGCTCCCCTTGAGCTAATCGGCTGGTCGAGTGTGTATGTCGGATCTGTGACATCAGTGTCACCACCCTTAGTACCAGCTTGGCGTCCACCAACCGCCTCTTTCCCCTTCTTGGTAGCCACAACCCGGCTCCCGACTCTCCTGGTGAGAGGCTCTTCATCAGACTCATCCCCTTCATCTACCAAGAAGTCCTGGTGGAAAGCAGCTTGCTTAGATCCATCAGGAGCAGATACAGTACTGTGTGGAGGTGGTGGAGATATGGTAGACGTGTCGGTGGCCCGTGATTGACTGGGGCCAGCATCTCCACCACCTTGACCATCATCATGGTCGTCATCATCGTCGTCATCTTCATCAGTAGGAACCACTATGGGCTCAACGTCTGAGTCACTGTCATCATGACGCCACTTCTTACGTGAGAGCGCCACATAATCCTCGTTGGCCAGATGGCCAAAAAGTCTCCTGGCCGGGGGCTTCACCTGCTTCCCCCGGTACACCTTCATCCTACCCAGGGTGGTGTCATCCATCACCTCTAATATCACTGCATCGTCCTTCTCCTTAGGCAGCAAAGGAAGCTTCTCGTCTATGATCATTTGCAAGAACCTTGGATACATGCAGAAGCCTTCCTTGCCTTTGGCCTCTATGTTCTCTATCAAGTACGAAAGGAGCATGCGTGAGAAACTGAATGGGTGGTTCAGTACCAGTGCAACGTATGCATTCTAGATCTGGTCGGACATCTCATCGAATCCTCCACGTCTGGAGGCTATACACTTGAGGATCACATGTGCCAGATACTTGAACTGGGGGCACATGTTGCTCTTGTTCAGTACACCTGCATTGATGTCACCGGCGTACTTGATCCTCATAAAACATCTCCGAACTGTTAGGGGATGCAGCTTGGTTGGATGGGCTTCGTCCTCACCCAAATCCAAGACTCTCCTCAGGTCGTCTTCCCTGATCTCAATCTCTTGTCCGAATATAGAGCTCTGGATACTGTGGGGCTCAACGGACCTATCAACTGTGGCATTTTCCCAGAAAGCCTGCTGAATCGATCGGTATGGTGTGCATGGGGTAGAAATGGCCTTTTAGATCCTTGATCTACGCAGGAAGGCTATAATCCCAGTGAACTCAGAAGCGTTCTGAGACGCAGCATCTAGATGAGCACAAATGTTGTGCTTGGTGCTCATTGTCCATCTCTCAGCCATATTGCTGCAACACAAGAAACATATACATTAGATCTGTTCGTTAGAGATAACAATTGAATTTTAGCTGATTTTGATGAACTGGTTCAATCGTGCGATTGAACCATATGACTGAGTTCAGTCGTACGATTGAGCCTGCGACTGAACTTAGTCGTATTCTATGCCATGCGGTTGAGTCAGTCGTGCGACTGAGTTTCATATGCGTGTCTATTCGCATCTTGCACTGTTTGACACCATAAATTTGAATCTTTGTCAAAACGTTACATTACACTTCGCGTTTAGATTCATTAGGTTCGCAGGGACTCGAAATAGCACTTACTATCATTTAAATCATAGTTTGTGTCCATTTAAGTGGTCTATTTTAAGGTATGGTCCCGGTTCTTGATTTTAACAATTTCGGTCATTGTGGGTTCGATTAATCCATTCATTTGACCCGATTTCAGTTTCAAAGTACCTGAAGATGAATAGGATATCAGTTAGTATCACTATTTGAGAGTAATCACAATAATCGAAGTTTTTGGCAGAGTGTTTGAGTATTAGGCGGTTTTTGAGAGATTTTGAAGGGTGGTAGGGTATACGACCGACTTACCCCCTTTTTATACTGTTTTAAGTTTCAGTCGTGCGACTAGACCCATACGCATGATTCATTCGTGCGACTGGGGTTCAGTCGTGCGACTGACTCAGACTCCTTCATCCAGTCGTACGATTGGTTCATTCTTGTGATTCAATCGCATAGTTGACCATACTCATGGTCCAATCGTATGATTGGCTCATACTTATGGTCCAATTGTGCGATTGGCTCATACTTATGATTCAATCGTGCGATTGGCTCATACTTATGAGTTTGACTTCATACATTTCCATACACTCAAAATTTAACTTTAGATATATAACATTATGACCAATGATCATCTCAGACATGACCTTTTTAACAGAGAGTCATTTGATCACCTCAGACGTGATCCTTTTAATTGAGAGTCGATTGGTCACCTCAGAGGTGACTTTTTTTTTAATTTGTGATTCACAGAGTTCATTTGTGATACACCTCAGACGCAAAGAAGATAACGAAAACAGAAAACAACTTTAATTAAAGCAAAACAAGACATATTTTTGTGTTTTTGGTTTGAGGTGGATTGAAACCTTTTTAAAATCATCTAACCGATTTTTCCTCCTGAGCAGAACAGCTTCAATTTATTTTTACCATTTCTGGAATGATTCATATGGAATCATACAGGTATATCATAATCATTTGGGACCCTTTTATATGTACTTGGATACTAGATTCTTATTTGTCTGAGAGTCAATAGCACTTTCAGGAAATCATACTAGAGCTGTAAGATGCACACAATGATTTTGACTATCGAGAGTTGCAGCCACAATGATTGTCAGTATATTTGTCCACTTAAATCCATACACAGATTTTTGACTCACATTGGTGATGTGTTACGTTTTTTTATTTCAACGAGCATTTATGGATCCCACACTTATATGGTAATCAACATTCCTCAGGAGAATTTTGAGCTGTCTACGGGTATTTGACAAGAAGAAACTATTCTAAGAGCTTTCAAAGAGATGCCAAGCCTCTGGTCAATGTCATCGCACAGCAGAGAGGCGCAAACAACAATGAATTCTAGAATATTTTGGTTATGCTTATCCTCAGGTCAGTGCCATCGCAGAGCAGAGAGGCACACAACCTATCTTCTTGTTAGAGCACTTTTTTTTCGTTTGCACATAACGCACCAACAACATTAGTCATTAGCTTGATTGCGCTTAACAATTTTTCCATGTGCTTTGCTCATTTTTATGATCATCCGCACACATTTGTGGCGTTTATTTTGCTCGTCACCCCTTATTGGAAATGCGTTGATTGTGTTAACCAGGGATTAGATGAGAACCCACAGCAAGTTGAACAAATTAGTTTTAATTTGATTCACCAATGAAGTCTACTCGTCTATTGTGTTGAATCTACCGACACATCATATAATGAACTAGCAACCCCTAGGCCTACTTTCTCTATGTTACCTCAGTAGCAGACTAGTTTACTATCATTTTTCCTTTATTTTGTTTAGACTTCTCAGACTTGTAATTTGAATATAGCATTTTGATCATTTAAATCCTTTTGATGTCCCAAACAATTAGTTCCCTGTGTACTATCATTTTCCATAATTTTTGAATCAATATCACAGATTTGATTTCTTTGCTTCCAGCTTATCTGCCCGCTCCTGTTTTTTTTAAGTAATTAAATACTGAAACTAAACTATACTCCCCCTAAAATTCTAAAACCAAACATGTTTTTGTGTTTTTGGATTTTGAAAGACAGGAAAATAAAATTAAAAAATAAGAAAAATTTATCGGACTAAGAACTCGATTCTTCTGGAATCACAGCACTTTTATTTTTTACGCCATTGACCTCCAAAAGATATAAAAACCGAGGTTTGTCAAAAGCTTTTGTGTAGAGGTCGGTGCGTTGAAAAACCGTATTAATTTTAACAACATTGATTAATTGTTTTTCAAAACAGTCACATATAAAGTGATATTTAATACCGATGTGTTTAGTTTTTGGGTGTTGGACCGGATTTTTAGTGACAGCTATTGCAGCAGAATTATCAACAAAGATAGTGGTGTTAGAAAATTTCAAACCGTAGTCTCGCATTTGCTGTTGAATCCAAATGATTTGTGAACAGCAACTTGCAGCAGCAACATATTCAGCTTCACATGTTGACAGAGCAACAGATGTCTGCTTCTTACACTGCCAGGTGACTAAGCGTCTTCCAAAGAACTGACATCCTGCTGATGTTGACTTGTAATTCATCTTGCAACCACCATAGTCCGAGTCACTATACGCTGTAAGCTCAAAGTCATCATCATGAGGATACCACAACCCGAGTGTTGGAGTACCCTTCAGATAATGAAAGATCCTTTTTACCTAAATTAGATGATTCACTTTTGGTTTAGCCTGATATCTGGAACAGAGACACATGGCGTACATAATATCAGGACGAGAGGCTGTGAGGTACATCAGAGATCTGATCATTCCTCGGTACATAGTGGCATCTACCAGATCACCATTTTCGTCGGGTGCCACATCGTGGTTCGTAGCAAGTGGAGTCCCAGCCACCGTTGCATTCTCCATGTCGAACCGACTAAGGATATCTCCTACATATTTGGACTGATGCAGGAGATTACCTGTAACCCAAGAAAGAACTTCATCTCTCCCATGGCACTCATCTCAAACTCAGCTTTCATCACGGATTCGAATTCTTTACACAATGCTTCATTTTTGGAACCGAAGATTATGTCATCCACATATATTTGTACCAGTAGTAAATCACCATCTTTCTCTTTGATGAGCAACGTGCAGTCAATAACCCCTCTTCGAAAACCATGTTTCTGCAGATGAGTAGAGAGTTTCTCATACCAGGCTCGATGAAGCCCGTAAAGAGCCTTGTCCAGTTTATAAACTCTATCCCGATGATAATGATCTTCATGTAGGATGCATAGGCTAAGAAGATATGAATTATTTCCATCCTTGCCACAGGTGCAAACACTTCATTGTAGTCAACGCCTTCGACTTGTCTATAACCCCTTGAACGACAAGCCGAGCCTTGTTTCTGATTATAACCCCTTGGTCATCTTTCTTACACCTAAGAACCCATTTAGTGTCAATCACCTTTGCACCTTTTGGTCTGTCTAGAAGAGTCCATACTCCTAACTTCTTGAACTGAAGGAGTTCTTCTTGCACAGCACTAACCCATGCCTCATCGTTTAAAGATTCACTTACATATTTTGGCTCAAATTGAGACACAAAACATTGTAGATACATGATGTTCCTAGTTTATGTACTTAAATGTAAAAGTCTTTCATGTCTTACATATGTGTAATATGATGATGAAATGAAATATGTTATATGTCGTGATGTTTAATTGTCTTTGAATATTTCATATTATTAATGTCATATATATAAACATCATATATAGGTTTGAGGTTGTTGTACATAGTTCTTAGTCAATAATGATTAAGTAATGTGTTCAACTTAGTCGGGTGATTATTCATGCTAATGGATCATACTTATGGACCATACGCATGAATATATCATACTTATGGACCAGTCGCACGACTAAACTAGGAGACTGGATCAGTCGTATGATTGAGACATAAGATTGACTCAGTCGCACGACTGAACCTTCAGTCGTACGTATGAATCAACCACATGATTCAGTCGCACGACTGAAACATTAGTATGGTTCAGTCGTACGAATGAAAACTACAAACCTATAAATACCACTTAATTCGTGGAAAAATAGAACACTCTGAGAGAGACTTCGAATATTCATAAACCCTAGCTGTCCAGAGCATCCTAAACAACCAATCCAACTTCATAGTTTGATCTTGATCTATTCCTACTCATTCTTAACGTTTAGCTCATTGTTATATCAATCGGGTTATCGTTCTCACTGATTGGATCGCCAATCAAATAGGACTCCACACTATTTGATCTGGTTCACGTAGAATCCGTTAGTACTCCATACGTACACGGTCCTAACAAGTGGTATCAGAGCTTTGGCTCGTGATATTGCGTTGGATTTGATTAGTTTGGTGTTAAAAACCTATGTTTTAAATCAAAAGAGTCACCATTTTGCTTCAAAAGATGTTTGCATGCATTAAAAGTCTCAGTTTTTCATTATACGATAGATTAGGGTTCCTGGGAAACTCGTATTGTGTGTCAAAGTGTCAAAATATTCAATTTTACAAACTCAGCAGCCTTTAGTCGCATGATTGGTCCATTCGTACGATTGAACTCATTCGTATACTCCATTCGCACGACTGAACTTAGTCGCATCTCCCATCCACACGACTGAATAACTCCAGTCGGTTGATTCCAATTACCTTGTTCATACGCACGACTGAATCCAATCGCACGATTGAATTCATTCGCATCCTTCATTCACATGAGTGATCCATACTCATAGCCCATTCGCACAAGTTAAATTGTCTTGTTCTAAAAGTACCAAGTTTAAAGCAATGGAAGACCAATTTGCTGCATTTACTGCCGAAAAGAACTCCCGCATCCAGAACCTTCTACTTCTGGAGAATGAGATTGGAAATCATAATAAACCGTCAAAGTTGTTAACGTTAGATGAATATCCACAGTGGAAACAGCGGTTTGAAATCTATTTAAATGGAGTTGACCCAAATCTTTGGACATCCATTGAGACAGGTTATACGGTACCAGTCAGTGCTAATGGAGTCAAGTTGACTTTGGGAGGAATGAGTGAAGCTCAGAAGATTATGTTCAATGCTGAAAAGAAAGTATATGCCTTATTGACTCAGTCGATACCTAAGGACATCTTTCATCAGTTCTCTGAGAACAAGCAGGCTAAAAAGTTATGGGAGGCAATGGAGAAGAGATATGATGGAAACGCAACTCTCAAAGCACTGAAGGCTAAAGCTCTCAAAAAGGAATTTGATAATTTCTCTTCGATAAGGAATGAGAGCTTGGATGATATTATCGACAGATTCTATCATCTGATGAGCGAGTTTCACACTCATGGTGTGACAACATCTATGGAAGATAAAGTTTAAAACTTTGTTGATGGTTTGCTTAATAAATGGGATTCATTTGTGTCTAATCTGAGACAAAACGACATTCTTGCGACGCTAGACATAAATGATTTCATCTTGAAATTAAGGGAGGAAGAACTGCGAATGAAATACAAGTCAAAGAAAGGATCCTATGTTCAAAATCCTTCACTTTACAACTCAGTTCTGACTCCAGCTGTTTCAGGAGCACCGTTACACACAGTGTTCGTGTCTAGTTCTTCTGCTCCTTCACAAAAAAGTGCTTCAGGAACCGAAACGTCTGGGTCATTTGAAACCCAATATATAGTTCCTGAGGCAAATACTACAAAGTTGAAGACTGAAAATCTCGGTAATGTCACAGTGGAAGTTGCTAAGGAGCACATGGATCTTCTAGCGGTTGTTGTATAATCTTATGATGGTTTAGTTGCTGGTAAGATTGGAAATTGGCATCTTGCAGATGAGGATTACGAGCAAGTTGATGAAAATGAGCTAGAAAGAATGGATATAATGTGGGCCTTGGCTAGTGCAGTCAGAAGAGCGAAAAAGTTTGTCAAAAAGACGGGGCAAAATCTAGTTGCCACTAAAGATACGACTTTTGGTTTTGACAAAACCAAAGTCACACGTTTCAACTATGGTGAAAAAGGGCATTTTAAACGTGAATGTGTCAAGCCCAAGAAAACTGGAAATGGATACCCATTTCCTACATTCAACCATCAAGACAAAGACATGATTGGAACTACTTCTTCAAGTAAAGAGACAAAGGCTCTGACTGCTCAAGGTGATGAAGGGCAAGACTGGTCCTTCCGCTTTGTCTCTCCGGGTGAATCAAATATTGCCTTTGTCGATGCATTGGATGATTGATCAGCTAGTGAAGGTGAGATCATAGCTGAGCAAGCGATGTCAGATACCGAAGAAGCTGTGAATGTTGTAAATCACTTGGTTGAGGAAGAGCTCAGAGCAACAAACTCAGAATCTCCAGTCAACGAAGAGTCTGATATAGCTTTGATGGCAGATTCGTCTGATTCCTCACAGGTAAGTTCTAAAGACCAATTATTTGAAACACATGCTTGTACTGAATGTGACAAATTTATGGAAAGCATTGATCTAAAATTTGCAAGGTTATTAGAACACAATGATAATTTAGTAAACGATTTACAACTCTGCACTGAAGCTAATCGTATTTTAAAACAAAATGAGTGCAGTGTCAAAGAAAATAGAACTTTTGGAAAAACAACTAGGGGAAACCGAGGTTGTTGCATTAAATCAAGCAAATGACATAAAGTTTTATTTACATTCTTTAGAAGAAACGAAAAAGAAAAAAGCAGTTTTAGAAGTCGAAGTTGAATCTTTAAAACAAAAATTGCATAGTTTGGCTAGTTCTTCTCACATAGTGTAAAACTTAGTGAAAGAACAAAATAATGGGGAAGGTCTGGGTTATAAAGTAGTTCCGCCACCACATAAGTCCTTTGAACACTAAATGTAGATCAATCAATAATAACCCAGTAAAGGATCATGTGGTGTCCACTTCTCTGGTTAGTGATCCCAATTCTACAGGCAAATCTGTGAAAAATATCACTAGATAGAAGGAATCTACTTTGAAATCAAAATGGAAGATGCAGATTGAAAATTTGGATGATCAAATTGAAAAGGTTAATTTAAGGTCAGGTTCACACACGTCTACTTCTGAACCCAATATGACTAATCCAGTTAACCAAAAATGTGTTACTCATCAAAGTCCAAATAAACTAATAGTTAAAGATGTTCAAAATGTTAAAACAATTAATTTTGTTAAAGAAGCTGAAACATCTAAAAGAGAAGTGACAAAACCCTACCAGACACATCTCACACCCTTACCAAACTCAACACCACATAAAAATTTCCTTAATCTGTAGAAGGGAGATCATGCTACAGTTTTGGAAAACGAGGACATATCTCTCCTAATTGTCCTTATTATCAGACGCCCAAAAAGAAAATTGAACTTTATGATGCAAAACCAAGTTTTTCTAAAATGAGATCTAATACTCCACCTAAGAGGATTAGTGAACCTAAAGTTTAAACAATAAGCCAGTCGTCTGTTTATCACAAACAGACCTTACACAAAACTGGGTTATGGAAGATAAAATCAAGTAATTTGTCTGATAATGAGAATAAGAAGAAGAATGTGCCCTCATCCTCTGAAGAACAGTGGGTTGAGTTCATGATGTGTGATTCCTCTGGGTCACCCAAGCCAGTTAAGGCTTGGTTCCCAAACCTAAACTAATAAATTCCTTTGAATGTGCTGTGATTCCAGAAGAGTCGAGTTCGTAGTCCGCCATATTTTTCTTATTTTTTATTTTATTTTATTTTCCTGTCTTTAAAAAATCCAAAAAACACAAAAATATTTTCGGTTTTAGAATTTTAGGGGGAGAATAGTTTAGTTAGTTTCAGTTATAGTTTCAGTATTTAATTCAGTATTTAATTACTTAAAAAAACGAGGGCGGGCAGATTAGCTGAAAGTTAAGAAATCAAATCTGTGAGATTGATTCAACAATTATGGAAAATGATAGTATACAGGGAACTAATTATTTGGGACATCATAAGGATTTAAATGATCAACATGTTATATTCAAATTACAAGTCTGAGAAGTCTAAGCAAAATAAAGGAAAAATGATGCTAAACTAGTCTGCTACTGAGGTAACATAAAGAAAGTAGACCTAGAGGTTGCTAGTTCATTATCTGATGTGTCGGTAGATTCAACACAATAGACGAGTAGACTTCATTGGTGAATCAAATTCAAACTAAGTTGTTCAACTTGTTGTGGGTTCTCATCTTATCCCTGGTTAACACAATCAACGCATTTCCAAAAAAGGGTGACGAGCAAAATAAACGCCACAAATGTGTGCGGATGACCATAAAATGAGCAAAGCACATGAAAAAAATGTTAAGCGCAATCAAGCTAATGACTAATGTTGTTCGTGTGTTATGTGCAAAAGAAATAAAGGTTCTCTAACAAGAAGATAGGTTTTGTGCCTCTCTGCTGTGCGATGGCACTGACCTGAGGATAAGCATAACCTAAATATTCTAGAATTCATTGTTGTTTGTGCCTCTCTGTTGTGCGATGGCACTGACCTGAGGCTTGGCATCTCTTTGAAAGCTCTTAGAATAGTTTCTTCTTGTCAAATACCCGTAGACCGCTCAAAAATCTCCTGAGAAATGTTGATTACCATATAAGTGTGGGATCCATAAATGCTTATTGAAATAATATAACCTAACTCATCACCAATGTGAGTCAAACATCTGTGTATGGATTTAAGTGGACAAACATACTGACAATCATCGTGACTGCAACTCTCGACTGTCAAAATCAGTGTGTGCATCTTATAGCTCTAGTATGATTTCCTACAAGTGCCATTGACTCTCAAACAAATAAGAATCTAGTATTCACATAGACCTAAAAGGGTCCCAAATAATTGTGATATACCTGTATGATTCCATATGAATCTCTCCATAAATGATTAAAATAACATGAAGCTGTTCTGTTCAGGAGGAAAATCGGTTAATGGATTTTAAAAGGTTTTAATCCACCTCAAACCAAAAACACAAAATTATGTTTTCTCTCTTTGTTTGTGTTATTTCAGATTGTTTCTATGGTTTTGTTATTTGCTTTACGTAGATGTCGGACTATGTGACTAGATGAACATTGTGAATCACAAGCTACAAGAATCACGTCTGAGGTGATCAAATGTTTTCAAACTAAAAGGATCACGTCTGAGATGATCAAATGGTTTCAAATTAAAAGGATCACGTCTGAGGTGATCAAATGTTTTCAAATTAAAAGGATCACGTCTGAGGTGATCAAATGATGTTCAGTTAAAAAGGGTCATGTCTGAGATGACCGTTGTTCATAATGTTATATATCACAAGTTAGATTCTGAGTGTATGGAAATGTATGAGGTCAACCTCATAAGTATGAGCCAGTCATACGTATGAACCATAAGTATGAACAAGTCACACGATTGGACCATGAGTATGGAAACAATCATGCGAGTGGATTATAAGATTGAAGCACTCGTACGGCTGGATGAAGGAGTATGAGCCAGTCGCACGACTGAACCCCAGTCGCACGACTGAACCCCAGTCGCACGCTTGAATCATGCGTATGGGTCCAGGCGCACGACTGAATCTTAAAATCAGTATAAATAAAGGGTCAGTCGGTCGTAACCCTTACCACTCTTCAAAATTCTCTGAAACCGCCCATACACCCACACTTTGCCAAATTTTCGATTATTGTGATTACTCTCCACTTGTGATACTAACGTGTTTCCTACTCATCTACAGGTACTGTGCAACTGAAATAGACCCAAATAAAGGGTTTAATCGAACCCTAAATGACCGAAACTGTTAAGATCAACAACCAGGACTAAATTCTTAAAATAAACCTATTAAATGGACATTAAGGCGGTTTAAACAATAATAATGGTTATTTCGAGTCTCTGCGGTCCAAATGAATCTAAACACGAAGTGTATGGTCACGTCTTGACAAAGATGCAAGACTATGGTGTTAAACAGTTAGATATGCGTATGGACATGCTGATGAACTTTAGTCGCCAAACTGAGCCAGACGCATGATTCAATCGCACGACTGAATCATGCGTGTGAGTCCAGTAGCATGACTGACTCAACCGCATGGCTCCGACACGATTGAGCTCAGTCGCAGGCTAAATCGTACGACTGAACTCAATCGTACGACTGAACTCAGTCGTATGGTTCAGTCGCACGATTGAATCAGTTGATCAAAATCATTCAAATTTCAACTGTTAACTCTTACAACCAATCTAATGTATATATTTCTTGTGTTGCAGCAATATGGCTGAAAGATGGACGATGAGCACCAAGCACAACATTTGTGCTCACCTCGATGCTACTTCTAGGAACGCCTCTGAGTTCACTGGGATTATTGCCTTCCTACGTAGATCGAGGATCTACAAGGCCATCTCGACTCTTTGCACACCATACCGATCTATACAGCAGGCCTTCTAGGAAGGTGCCTCAGTTGACAGGTCCGTTGAGCCTCATTGTATTAGGAGCTCCATCTTTGGGCAGGAGATTGTGGTCACAGAAGACGACCTGAGGAGGGTTTTGGATCTGGGTGAGGATGGTGCCTACCCAACCAAGCTGCATCTCCTGACTGTTCGGGGATGCTTTCTAAGGATAAAGTAAGCTGGGGACATCAATGCAGGTGTGCTCAACAAGAGCAACATGTGCCCCCAGTTCAAGTACTTGGCTCATGTTATCCTAAAGTGCATAGCTTCAAGGCGAGGAGGATTTGATGAGTTGTCGAACCAAATCTAGAACGCATTCGTTGCACTGGTACTGAACCACCCGTTTAGTTTTTCTCACATACTCTTCTCTTATATGATCGAGAACCTTGAAGCCAAAGGCAAGGAAGGCTTCTGTATGTATCCTTGTTTCTTACAGATGATCATTGATGAGAAGCTTCCTATGCTGCCAAAAGAGAAAGATGATGCGGTTATTCTCGAGGTGATGGATGACACTACACTAGGAAGAATGAAGGTGTACCGGGGGAAGCAGGTGAAGCCCCCGGTCAGGAGATTGTTTGGGCATCTGGCCAGTGAAGATTATGTGGCGCCCTCTCGCAAGAAGTGGCGTCACGATGATAGCGATTCCGATGTTGAGCTAATTGTGCTACCCACCGATGAAGCTCAACAGCCATATGACTATGATGTTATACCCCTTCAGCAAGTCAAGACTCAACTCACTATGATTCTTGATTTGCAAGGGATTGTAAGAAGGTCTTTTAGCTATACCCCTGAAGAAGGAGAGATCATCCATGATCTGACAGATGAGCAGCTGGCTGATATGTTCAGATTAAATCCAGATGAAATTGTCAAAGATGCTCCAGAAGTTGATGTCTTAAGTGATGAGGAGCTACAGGATGTGGATGAAATAGAGATTGAAGATGTCACAGTTGATCACTATCCTGAGTACACTGACCCTGAGGGCAACGTTATCCCCAACTTGGGTGAAACTTTTGGCAGTGATACCTTTGATAAGCTGGAGGAGATGGAGAAAGAAAAAGAGAAGGATGAAAGTAAAGCCCAAGCTTCTGATGCTAATGTCGATTTAAAGAAAGCTGAATGGGCAGCTTGTTTTGCTGAAATGAAAGCCCAGCACGCACCTCCAAAGCAAAATGCCTACACCAAACTGTACAGAGTCAAGAAACATCAGAAAGTGTCTGGCAAAATCATCGCGTGGGCTTATTTTGAAGACTTAAATGTTTATGCTGTAAAGAGAGAGAAGGGAATTGAGTACTTCAGATATCCACATGATCTGAAGACTCTTCCTGGTTTTGAGCTTAATAGATTGGCAAATTTAGACCTTTTGTATGCCAAACCGAGGAAGATGTCGGGATGGTTTGAGACAGCTCTGAAGAAAGAATACCACACCAGATGGGTCAACTTTAAGCCTCAACAACCTAAATGTTTTATTCATAAGACTAAAGTTGATCCTATCTCTAGAAGACCTAAGGTAGTGCTGAAGTGGAGTTCCCCATGCAAAATGTCTAAGATTCCTCTAAGGGAGATGCTTCAGGACTTCATTCCACACTTCAAATGGTGGTATTATGATTGGAGGACGGGAGAAGCGGTCATAGTGTTGAACAAAGATGGAAAGATTGAGACTATCAGGGTATTTGACCCAATGTGGCTTACCAACTTGTCTACAAAAGATGTCTACACTTTATACAAGTGGCCACTATTCTATGACACGCAAGATATTGTACAAGCTCTACAGTTTCAACATGTTATACGACTCTGCTTTGCATTCGAGATACATGCAGGAGTCACAAAAGAAGAGCAAGTGAAGAATGTTAGACAATAGGGTAAACTAGGTCCAAGGGGGAGTTTGTAGATACATGATGTTCCTAGTTTATGTACTTAAATGTAAAAGTCTTTCATGTCTTACATATGTGTAATATGATGATGAAATGAAATATGTTATATGTCGTGATGTTTAATTGTCTTTAATATTTCATATTATTTATGTCATATATATAAACATCATATATAGGTTTGAGGTTGTTGTACATAGTTCTTAGTCAATAATGATTAAGTAATGTGTTCAACTTAGTCGGGTGATTATTCATGCTAATGGACCATACGCATGAATATATCATACTTATGGACCAGTCGCACGACTGAACCAGGAGACTGGATCAGTCGTATGATTGAGACATAAGATTGACTCAGTCGCACGACTGAACCTTCAGTCGTGCGTATGAATCAACCACGTACGAATGAAAACTACAAACCTATAAATACCACTTAATTCGTGGAAAACAGAACACTTTGAGAGAGACTTCGAGTATTCATAAACCCTAGCCATCCAGAGCGTCCTAAACAGCCAATCCAACTCATAGTTCGATCTTGATCGATTCCTACTCATTAACGTTTAGTTCATTGTTATATCGATCGGGTTATCGTTCTCACTGATTGGATCGCCAATCAAATAGGATTCCGCACTATTTGATCTGGTTCACGCATAATCCGTTAGTACTCCGTACGTACACGGTCCTAAAAACATCGTTAAGCACCATCGTGTAGATATCCCTTTTCCATGACTGCGGCATAATCAGCTGAGTATAGCTGATTTCGTGTCTGAACTCCCGATAGAATATCCCCGATGATGTTGTCCAGGGGATGTTGCACATTAACTCAAGTTCCGGGAGTGGTGGGAACAGTTACCTCATTATCTAGATTTTGAATCCCAGGTTCTGTTTCTGTGGCTGTTGGAGTATGGGGTTCAGAAGTTCCAGTGGCATCAAGATCAGATGCTTGTGTACTTTCGGTAGTAGGAATCTGTTCCTTCTGGTCCACATTTGCAGTCTCCACTGCTTCATCATCAGAGAAAGACTCACTTACCTCAAGCTCTCCCCCTGAAGAACTAGAATTATCATCTAATGGAACCGATGATGTCGAGTCTAGTGTAGGAGTATTCAGAACATCGTACATCATTCGAGAAGATAACTCATCATCAAGATGAGAAGGAGGTAGATTGAAGGACTTGAAAAATCCATCATAGTCAAAGAAGAAGGAAGGTCATTTGCCAACAAGGGGGGTGGTGTATCTTTAGACATCAACATTGCACCACACCTCTACCTGACCCGTTGAGTTGTTATAAACTCTCTTGTCTGGTATACTATATCCGAGAAAGATGCCTTCTTCTGCCTTCTCACAAAACTTCCCAGTCTGAATTTTCTTTAACAGCATGCACGGTGCTCCAAATGGTTCTAGATACTCCAAGTTGGGTTTACGTCGCTGGAGCAATTCATAACACGTTTTTCCATGACGTTTGACCACTAAGACTCGATTGAGAGTGTAGCATGCATTCGCCACTGCCTCGTTCCAGAATTGAATAGGCAGTTTAGAGTCGGCTAACATTGTCCTTGCTGTCTCTATCAAGCTCCGATTCTTTCTTTCAGCAACCCCATTCATCTGTGGAGTGTAGGAAGAAGTAAATTGATGAACAATTCCTTTCTCTCGACAGAATGCCTCCATCCACTGATTCTTGAACTCTGTTCCGTTGTCTGATCAAATCTTTCTTACTTTCAGCTTGAGACCAGATCAAATAGTGCGGAATCCTATTTGATAGGCGATCCAAACAGTGAGAACAACAACCTGATAGATCTAACGATGAAACAAACGTTAAGAATTGAGTACAAATCGATCAGGAACGAACTATGAAGTTGGATAGGCTGCTTAGGGCGCTCTGGAAGGCTAGGGTTTGTGAATATTCGAAGTCCTTAGGTATAGACTGAGTCAACAAGGCATATGCTTTCTTTTCAGCATTATGCAGAGTCTTCTAGGATTTACTCATTCCTCCCAAAGTCAATTTAACTCCATTAGCACTGACTGGTACCGTGTAACCAGTCTCAATGGATGTCCAAAGGTTTGGGTCAACTCCATTCAAGTAGATTTCAAACCGCTGTTTCCACTGTGGGTATTCATCCAAAGTTAACAGCTTTGGTGGTTTGTTGTGGTTTCCAATCTCATTCTCCAGAAGTAGAAGGTTCTGGATACGCGAGTCCTTTCCAGCCGTGAATGCAGCAAACATGTCTTCCATTGATATAGACTTGGTAAACTTAGAACAGGACAGATTCACTCGTGCGAATGAGCTATGCAAATGGGTCACTCGTGCGAATGAAAGATACGAATGAATTCAATCGGGCGATTGGATTCAGTCGTGCGAATGAGCAAGGCGATTGTAATCAACTGACTGGAGTTGCTTAACTGTGCGAATGAGAGATACGACTGAGTTCAGTCATACGAATGAGAGTATACGAATGGGTTCAGTCGTACGAATGGTCCAATCGTGCGACTGAACGCTGTTGTGTTTGAAAAATCGAATATTTGAACACTTTGACACAAAATACGAATTTTCCAGAAACCCTAATCTGCCGTTTGATGAACAATCGAAACTTTAACACATGCAATCGTCAAAAACACTTTATGAAGCAAAAAGGTGACTCTTTTGATTGAAAACGTTTGTTTTAACACCAAAACCAATTGAATCCATGCAAAATCACGAGCGAAAGCTCTGATACCACTTGTTAGGACCGATTTCGTACAGAGTAACCAGTCTCAATGGATGTCCAAAGGTTTAGGTCAACTCCATTCAAGTGGATTTCAAACCGATGTTTCCACTGTGGGTATTCATCCAAAGTTAACAGCTTTGGTGGTTTGTTGTGGTTTCCAATCTCATTCTCCAGAAGTAGAAGGTTCTGGATACGCGAGTCCTTTCCAGCCATGAATGCAGCAAATATGTCTTCCATTGATATAGACTTGGTAAACTTAGAACAGGACAGATTCACTCGTGCGAATGAGCTATGCAAATGGGTCACTCGTGCGAATGAAAGATACGAATGAATTCAATCGGGCGATTGGATTCAGTCGTGCGAATGAGCAAGGCGATTGTAATCAACTGACTGGAGTTGCTTAACTGTGCGAATGAGAGATACGACTGAGTTCAGTCATACGAATGAGAGTATACGAATGGGTTCAGTCGTACGAATGGTCCAATCGTGCGACTGAAGGCTGTTGTGTTTGAAAAATCGAATATTTGAACACTTTGACACAAAATACGAATTTTCCAGAAACCCTAATCTGCCGTTTGATGAACAATCGAAACTTTAACACATGCAATCGTCAAAAACACTTTTTGAAGCAAAAAGGTGACTCTTTTGATTGAAAACGTTTGTTTTAACACCAAAACCAATTGAATCCATGCAAAATCACGAGCGAAAGCTCTGATACCACTTGTTAGGACCGATTTCG
Organism: Flaveria ramosissima; assembly: GCA_025215565.1. Taxonomy (NCBI): domain Eukaryota; kingdom Viridiplantae; phylum Streptophyta; class Magnoliopsida; order Asterales; family Asteraceae; genus Flaveria; species Flaveria ramosissima. The sequence continues at coordinate 77,964,344 of CM046037.1, read as the reverse complement.
TACGGAGTACTAACGGATTCTGCGTGAGACCAGATCAAATAGTGCGGAATCCTATTTGATAGGCGATCCAATCAGTGAGAACGACAACCTGATCGATCTAACGATGAAACAAACGTAAAGAATTGAGTAGAAATCGATCAGGAACGAACTATGAAGTTGGATAGGCTGCTTAGGGCACTCTGGACGGCTAGGGTTTGTGAATATTCGAAGTCCTCCATTTTTCCATGAATTATGTGATATTTATAGGTTTTCAGTTTCATTTGTACGACTGAACCATTAGCATGATTTAGTCGTGCGACTGACTCATGCGGTTGATTCATACGCACGACTGAAGGTTCAGTCGTGCGACTGAATCAACCTTATGTCTCAGTCATACGACTGATCCAGTCTCCTGGTTTAGTCGTGCGACTGGTCCATAAGTATGATTCATTCGTGCGTATGGTCATAAGTATGAATAACCATCCGACTAAGTTGAACACATTTCTCAATCATTATTGACTTAGAACTATGTACAACAACCTCAAACCTATATATGATGTTCATACATATAAATTATACTAAATACAATAATAAAATGAAATACCCAAAGACAAATAAACTTCAAGATGCATATCATATTTCATTAAGTACTCACATTACATATGTGTAAGAAATGAAAGACTTTTACATTTAAGAACATAAACTAGGAACATGATGTATCAACAAAAGAACTAAATCTGTTGAAGTATAATATAATTTTCCATAGGTTACCAATCTACGGAAATGTATTATACTTTGATAAAATATCAACACATTTTAACTGTTTTAGCTTCACACTGTAGCATCTGCTTAAATGTAAAATGCACATTGTAACATCTGTTGAAGTGCAAATTTTGCACTATAGCTTCTGCTGAGATGCAAAGTTTGAAACTTATTTGTTTGTATGATTCTATCAAATTGTTAGAAGCATTTGATGCTTTTGGACCTTGTTGACATGCAAGAAATTGATTTGATTAAACCTTCAGATATCCGGCAGCCAAGTTAGTGCTTAAGTTCCAAATTTTCTTCATTAAGAGTAACTCAATTATCATGCGAATAATTACTACTCCCCCTAAATTTGTGATTAATGTTGAACTTATGCATTTATCAAAAATTTATTAATAGAATAGCATGAAAAGCAATTGATCTGTCCTTATTATTTGAAGAAACAAAAAATAACCAAAAGTTATATATACATGCATTAAAACAGATAATGGGATCATACTATGACACTAAGCAACTTCCCTGATGAATATTAAATTAATATCAGTAGACATAGATCTAGTGATGATTGCAAGTATATTTATCCACTTAAATTCAGACAAGAGTATATGTTCAACATGTCATGCTGATTATCATGTTGTGATGTTGATTAAAGATTGACAAAAATAGACTCCACATTCAAGTCACATTAGAGTTTGTCCTCCGTAGATGAGTCAAATTATCACATTTTCACACTTGAAAACTATGTGCCTTATAGCATAAAGTCTATCTTAAGTTTTTTGTGAAATCTTATTGATGCTAATTGATGAATAAGCTCTATAATTTAATATACGGTTGATCACATTGGATTATTGTAGAGCTTAAATATGATCATCATCAGGTCACCAGGTCTTTACTTTCATAAAATAGAGGTGCCTTTAATCCAGGTCTTTGTTGACACAAAACAGAGGGATGATAATGATCATATTCATATCACCAGTTGTTTACTATGGTAAACTAAAGGGGTGCATAATCCCAGGTCTTTGCTTACGCCAAACAAAAGGAATATGTTGTGCAAAGATAGAAATTAGTATATGTCAGAACATAGTGTGTTAGGGTGAGTAATGTGATCACTTTAGGATAAGACTTGCTTGCTTCTTAAAATAGAATTGACCATATTTAGTCATCTAAGCATTATGTTTAAGCATGAACTTGTTTATTTTCTAACCAGGCTGAACCTACTCACATATCAAAACACATCTGATCAGTCTTTATTATAACTTAAAATCAGGAAAGAATGCAAAGTCATAGTGTACTATCATTTCCCAAATATGAATGCAAAAAACATATTATCAAGACAATCTTTTTGTATTTTGTATGTTTTGTGAATGTTTTTGTTTTTTTTAATATGTACGAGGACAGACTCATGCTTTTCTTTTGGTTGATGATTAATCTAAGTTGATCATGCCCAAAGATTCAATCAGAAACTTAAATCTAATTGAATCAAAGGCTTTAGTGAATAAATCAGCATGGTGATTTGTTGTATCCACTTTATTAACTTGATTAAACCTTTTTCTAAGCAATCTCTCAGAAAATGGTATCTGATTTCTATGTGTTTGGTCTTACTATGTTACACTAGATTAGTAGTGATAAACATAACAGCTGAGTTATCAATGTGAATTCGTGTATGAAGAAAATTGTAACCATAATCAACTAATTGGTTTTGTAACCATAATACTTGAGAGCAACCAGCTGAAGTAGCTATGTACTCAGCCTCAGCTATGCATACTGAAACATTTGTTTGTTTTTTGAACTACCAAGAAACAAGTCTTGGTCCTATAAATTGACATCCACCAGTTGTGGATTTTCTGTTGTTGTTACATCCTCCAAAATTACTATCAGAATAAGAGTAGAGGGTGAAATCTCCTTCTTTAGGATACCAAAGCCCAAGAGCTAGCTTCCCTTTAAGATATCTGAAAATCCTCTTGACTGCATTCAATTATGATTCTTTTGGATCTTATTGGTACCTAGCACATACACACACAACAAATATTATGTCAGGCATGCTGGCAGTTAAGTACATTAAAGATCCTATCATTGATCTATATAATCTTTGATCAACTAATTTCCCTATAGGATCAGGTACAATCTTGTCTATTGTTGAAGTTGATGTTTTGCATGAAGAAGTGTCAGCAAGGTTGTACTTCTTCAAAATTTAATGAATATACTTTTCCTGATTGATGAATATGCCATCTGGTTGCTGATGAACTTGTAAACCAAGGAAGAAAGTTAATTCACCCATTGAACTCATCTGAAACTCAAATTTCATCAAGCTTTAAAAGTTTTCACACAATCTTTTATTAGTTGAACCAAAAATAATGTCATCCACATAAATTTGTACAACCAAAAGATCTTGATGATCGTGCTTGAGAAAGAGGGTCTGATCAATTGTTCCTCTTTTGTATCCATGCTTGAGCAAGAAAAAAGATAATGTTTCATACCACTTTCTTGGTGTCTGATGAAGACCATACAAAGCTTTTTCAAGCTTGTATACCCTGTGTGGGTAATCAGGATCCTCAAAGCCTGGAGGTTGAGCAACATAGACTTATTAATCAATTTTACCATATAAGAAGGCACATTTTACATTCATTTGATAAACTGTGAACTTCTTATGTGAAGCATAAGCTAGGAAGACTCTGATGGCTTCAATCCTTGTAATAGGTGCAAAGACTTCATAATAGTCTATCCCTTCTTCTTGAGTATAACCTTGTGCTATCCGCCTTGCTTTGTTTCTTACTATGATACCTTTATCATCTAGTTTGTTATGGAACAACCACCTTGTACCGATTGGATATTAGCCTTTAGGAAGATCAACAAAATTCCAAACATTTTGTTTTCTGAATTGTTGAAGCTCTTCCTGTATGGCTTCAATCTAGCTGTTGTATTTCAATGTTGCAGTGATGTTAGGAGGAACCACTTGTGAAAGAAAACCAAGAAAAGATATATGTTTGTAGCTCCCCCTTGACTTCTTGTGGTTCTTTCATGAAGATCACCGATAATGTTATCAATTGGATTATTCTTATGAGTTCTTGATGGTTGGAATGGATGCAACCTGAATAAATGAATCCAAGTTGGTGATATTTGTTGATGGAGATGGATCCAGCTGAGATGGAGAGTCAACATAGTAGTCATGATCCTCATCATGTTGATCTTCTGAAGCTGAGTGAAATCCATCTTCAATGTTTGTGTCAACAGATGTATAAATAACTTCCGTAGGGGTTACAGGAACATCTACGGATATGTGTTGAGATGTTGATGTATTGCACTTCTTTGAACGTAATGGAGTATCTCCGGAAGAGAGAATATCTACTGATGTAGATGGAAGATCTGCTGATGCAAAGTTCACTTCTCCGGATGCATTAGAAATTTCTATGGATGCAGAGTTAACTTCTGCTGATACTTTGTGTACTTCTTTGGAAGTGGAAATACCATTCACATCAGAATTTGGAATGAGATGAAGGACCAAGATCAGCAGCACTTGAAGTGTGTACTTGTACTCTTGGAGGATCAGCTGATAGTGATACTTCATTCATATTTGGAGGTGCATAAGGATAACATGTATCCATAGAACCTGCAACATTCAAATAATCTGAGTTAAATGAGTTTGTTAAAGCATCTATATCAAACAACCATGATGATCCTTTCACAGATTTTGGAAACAAGGATTCATCAAAAGATACATTAGGTGATTCCTCTATAATGTTTTGTTGTGGAATATACACTTTATATGATTTAGATGTTGATGAATAACCAACAAAGAAACCATCATAAGTTTTTTAGAAAATTTTCCTGATTGATCTTTTGTGTTTAATATAGACACATGACATCCAAAGGCTCTAAGATATCCAATAAAAGGTTTTCTCTTAAATAAGAGCTCGTATGAAGTTTTGTTGTGTTCTTTGACAATTAATGTCCTGTTTTGAACATTGCATGTTGTGTTCACTTCTTCAGCCCCAGAAAGTGATTGGTAAGTGTGAATCAGCTAGCAATGTTCTTGCTGTTTCAATGAGAGTTCTGTTTCTTCTTTCAGCAACTCCATTTTGTTGTGGAGTTCTTAGAGCACTGAATTATCTAGCTATGCCTTTGTCCCTGCAAACGGAATCTAACAATGATTAACAAATTCAAATCCATTATCACTTCTGAAGATTTTGACTTTTAAATCGAGTTGATTTTCTATCTTAGTGATAAACTCCATTAATGTTTCTGATGTTTCACTTTTCTATTTTAAGAAAAATACTCATGTAAATCTTGTGAAATCATCAACAATCACCAAACAATATTGCCTCTTGCCAATGCTCATCACATTGGTTGGACCAAAAAGATCCATGTGAAGCATTTTGAGTGGTGTTGTATTTGTGTTTATTGTTTTGGATTTATGAGACACCCTATGTTGTTTTCCTTTATAACATGATTAACAATGATTAGAACAATAAAATTCTTTCTTTGGTAACCCAATGACTAAGTCATTTTCACTAGTTTGTTCATATGTTTCACATTTGAATGAACCAGCCCTCTATGCCACATTTGAGATTCATATTCTAAAGACTTAGAAATGAGGCAGGTTTCATTGATTGTGATAGAGGTGTTGTTCATGTCCAAAACATATGTGTTTCCTTTTCTTGATGTTTTAAGAAGGATCCAATCTTCTGGAATGTGAAAACCTGGCTTAAGAATGTAACAGGAAGTGTTATCAAATAAAGTGGTATAATTTTGATCACAAATTTGAGAAATACTCAGTAAATTGTATTGTAAATTTTCATAATAATTTACTTTCTCAAACTTGAATACACCATTTGTTACCATTCCTTCACCAACAATTTTACCTCCCTTCTTTTCCCCACCAAATGACACATATGAAGCATTTTTATGTTTGAGGTTATGAAGTAGAGAATAGTTTCCTGTCATATACCTGGAACAACCACTGTTAACATACTACTTGTTGTCAGTCCTCCATGTATGATCCTGCATGCATAATGTAATCAATTAGAATGTGGAACCCAAGCCTTAATGATTTTGGGCTTACCACTTGTGTCTAAAATTGTTACTCCCTCATGAATAAGTCTTGATCTTTTAGGTTTGATTTTAGACTCAATTGATTCATTATGTTTTGTTTGAGGTAAGGATGATTCTGTTGAAGATGGGCTTGAAACACTTTGTTCTTGTTTCACATTTACTTCTCCTTTCAGCTTCTCCTTGTGTTTCTTCTGCTCAGAGTTTGATGATGAACCTTGATTGAAAAAAGTTTCACCATCCTTTGATTTTGAGTGAGGTATTTGAGTACCCTTCTCAAAATGATCAAATAAGGTTTCATCAGTATTTTTTGTCTTCTCCTTCAACTCTACCTTCTTGTAAGGTATTTTGAGTTGAGGATGTTGTTTTTCTTTCTTCTTCAGAGGTTTAACATCAGTAGATGATTGTGCAGGACCGTTTAAGGGTATGCACTTACAACACAACAACACAAAGAGGAGAGTTCTTTAGAACACTTAACAAATCAAATAGGGAACTGGTAACTTATAAGTAAGATACTAAGAACACAAGTAAAATGTGAGACAAAACAAGATAGCAAACAACACAAGTCTATGGTTTTCAAAAATGATGTATATTGCTTCTCAAGTTATTTTACAAGTATTACAAAGCATAGAAAGAAAGTTACAAGTACTTGAGATACTTTATACTACATCCTACAGCCAGCCATACTTTGAAAGCCAGCTGGATACATAAGACTAGACAACTACAAAATCAAATGTAGAGTCAAAAGGCAGATTGCCTTTTGACAAGTGATTATGACATGCCATAGCTCACATCCTAATATATTACAAAAATGATAAAAGTACATAAAGTAGAAAGTTCAGACTCAAGACCTCAATGTATAGTTACCAAAAGCATGGACCTATTCACCAAATTATGTAAGTTGGTGACTAAACAGAGTTGCAGCGGAAAGGTGGTCCAGCTTTATGGTAAAGTACATCAGATAAAAGCATGTACATAAAAGTCTTCGGAAGAAATTTGTCTTCACTCTTTGGCTTCGGAAGACTTCGTCTTTGAAGCTTCGGAAGACTTCACTTTTGGCTTCAGAAGATGTTGGTCTTGGCTTCGGAAGATTTTACACTTAGAATATTTTCTAGTGCATGGTGTAAAACTTCCGAAGCATTTCTACTTCTATACTTCAGTGCATGCATGCAGAGAGACTTTGGATATTTTGGTTGTATCAGACTTATAGGAATCCTTACAAGCTCCCCCTAGGCTGATGCTACCAAAACATTTGAAGACCTTTAGCTGTTGACAGTCCTCATTATGATGATGACTATACCCTTCTTCATTAGATGGTCAGGATCACTCAGACTCTCATAGTATCTTCCATCTCAAAGAGATCATGCAGAGGTAGGTTGAATAAATCTTGCCATGTGTAGAAATTTTCACCACCTTGATCTCTGATCACATGCCATCTTTCTGGATTAGTTGTGAAGGTCCAGGATAAGATGGGTCTCTCAGATGCAAGAGGAGCCACTTGAATTGGAGTTGATAGGGCTGCCTCTTCATGCACTTCCTCAGGTTGATCTGATTCACCGTGAGGCTTAGAGGTGGATGATTCAGACTTCTTTTTCTTCTTTGATTTTGGTTTAGAAGTCATCCTCTTCCTCCTCTTTGAAGACTTTAACTGAGAAGACTGGCCTGCAGCACCTTGTTGATCAGTCTTGTCTTGCTTAGTTGGGTGTTCCTCCCTCACAGGTTTAGAAGGAGAGGGAGTTTGACCCTGCGGTGGATCAGAAGATGAAGCTTGCTGAGACTCAGAAGGAGGTCCAGGTTGTGTTGTCTCAGGTTGTTCAACCTTAACCTCCACTTCAGGAGGAGCTTGACTTAGAAGGGAGTGTAAGTCAATGAGCTCTCCACTTTTGATCTTCTGCTTGATTAACCTAATATGCTCATCCATTGAAGATAGAGACATAGGACCAAGACTCCTTTTGGAGAATTCGTACAGCTTCAAGAAGCTCATCATCCTTTGTCTGTCAGCAGACTTCTTCATACTTTTTTGGATGATGGCTCTTGACTTTGCAGCCTCTTCCCTCATCTTTCTCTTTGTTGTCTTTTGTTCTTTAAGCACTTGAAGTTCAAGCTGTTTGAGATACTCAAACTCAATGTACTCAAAGGACAAGGGAAGAAGTGCAGATGCCTGGTAGAGACCTGTGGCACTCAGGTAGTTGATCATATTTTGCCTATCTATTTCTTTGTCTACCTGAGGTTCTTGTGGAGCTGCCACAGTCTCTTGCATATGGCTTTCTTGAACTGGGGAGGGAGTAGGAACATGCTTGTACAGTCTTTTCTGTCTCTTCTCTTCTTTGATTTGGAGGAACAACCTTGCATCCTCTGCTTCCTTTCTCTCCCAAGACATTTCCATGTCTGACAGTTCATTGAGTTCCTCTAAGGGGAGAGATATAATCTCATCAATGTCATAGTTCCTAGTCTGTAGGTAATTAATCTTGACTGCCCTCAACTCATCATCTTGAGTGTTTGGTCTGGGGGCAGCCCTGATTGCAGCTTGCATGAAGACTGAAGACCTAGAGGAACTTTCTCCCCTTAGCTTCCTCTTCCTCTCTATCTCCTCCTCCTCAATCTCCTCAGGAGTTAAAATCCTTTTCCTTTTGTCACCTACAGACCTTTGTGACACAGGGTGGAGAGAGCTTTGGCCTTCATTGCTTGGTGTAGCATCCAAGCTCTAGCCAGAGAGAGGTTGTGATACACCTTCACCAGCAGGTGTTTCACTAAGGGAATGAATTGCTGAAGTAGTTGTTAGTGTGACAGGACTCTCAGGCTCTAACACTGGGCTTTCAGTCAAGGTTTTCCCTTTGAAGCTAATCTTAGGGTTTGCCTCAACATCCAGTTTACCAATGACATTACCTAATTTCCTTTGTCTCCTTCTTAGGTTGAACTCTTTAGTAAATCTGTCTTAAATCCTTTGTGCCAGCCTGTCAGCTTGTCAAGATTGACTTGGGTTGACAAGTGGCATATTGATCAGGTCAAGACCTTCATAGTAGTTCAAGGTCTGAAAGTTGAATACCTCTTGCTGCCCTTGAACTCTTTGAAGAATGAGGGCTCTTCTGTTAGCATCATACCTCCACCCAATGATGTAGTTTGAAGTTCCTTGGGTGGGGATGACATAGCCCTTGGAATACCTTCCTCAAGGAGACTCTGAATGAGAGAGTCTAGAGAGTACACATCAAAGTGAACTTGAGGAAGATGCGAAGTATACATATAGAGTAGAGATAGAGAGATATAGAGAGAGAGAGTATGAGAGAGAGAGAGATATAGAGATAGAGAGAGAGAGAGAGAGAGATA